>VOMN01139800.1:0-11638 GCA_014899125.1 Orchestia grillus | reverse complement strand
GAGTACAGCCCCGTCACCACAGCAGAGCTGAGTACAGCCCAGACCCCGTCACCACAGCGCCAGCAACACCCAACACGGACACAGCGCCGCAGCTTCCTCGTCAGTTCGGGGCGCCTTTGAAGCAGAGCGCCCCACGGCAGTGCTGCTTCACCACCAACCTGTTCACTCATTCTGACTCATTACCAGCTGACTAGATTGCCTCAGTATTGAAAAAAGACATTTTTCCAAACCATTATAACATGGTCGTTAGCAACTGCTCTGTTCATAAAATGAGACAAAATTTCTCGTCGTCCAGAAATTGGAACTCGTATGTGGGTGAGCTCAGCTGTGCCATCAGCGTTAACATTTCAGTAAAATTCTTCAGTGTCGTTGTTGTTGCTGCCCTCAGAGTCCTGCAGCGCACCTCCATCTCGACGAACATCAAAGAGAGGCTCGACTTCTCGTGCGCCGTGTTCGGGCCGGACGGGGGGCTGGTGTCCAACGCTCCCCACATCCCCGTGCACCTGGGCGCCATGCAAGAGACCGTCCAGTACCAGGTGAGTCTCTTGCCCCACAGCAGGTACTGCAGTCCCTTGTTTTTCTGGGGCAGGTACACTGCCGCTCACGCACAGGTACTCTGCCGCTCACGCACAGGTACACTGCCGCTCACGCACAGGTACTCTGCCGCTCACGCACAGGTACTCTGCCGCTCACGCACAGGTACACTACCGCTCACGCACAGGCAGTCCTGTTGTGTCAAGTCGTAAGCGAGTGCTTAGAGACTATCGTCCAGTTTTCTGTGAGAAGATATCTACGCAGTGTGGCGCAGAATTTCTAGCTGAGTTTGGAATATTTTCTGTAAACAATTTTTCGCACTTATATTTTCAATTTTTTTAGAAAACTGAAAGTTTGTTTTTTCAGTGCATTTGCTATTTGTAGTTTTGTTATTATTTTCATTGGTCATCCTGCTCTAGCTAAATTTTGTGTACAGCCTAAAACTTAAAGATCCTAATTTTTAATTGAATCTTAATTGCGGTCGACTTAATTGCGGTCGACTTAATTGCGGTCGGCTTAATTGCGGTCGACTTAATTGCAGCCGACTTAATTGCAGCCGACTTAATTGCAGCCGACTTAATTGGAACGAATTTACGCTAACTTACCAGCATCGTCTCGTTTTTCCTTTTATTTTTTCGTGTGGATTAAGTCTCGTGTCTGTATATTCTATTGAAGGATCGAATATTTATTTCTTTATTGTATTGAATTGAATTTTTCATTTAATTAATTTTCCACAAAAATTTATCTGTTTCAGGTTGCTAGATTATTTTGTGATAGCAGCATTCTCTTCTCCCAATTTAACGTTACAAATTCAATTTTACTCAACAATGTCCCCAAAAGTACAGTATTTTCAAATTATCATTCAAAAATTAATTCATACATTTTTGTTCTGTATAACCATTTTCATTATTAAATCGTTCTAAATGAATGTTTAAATTTCATTTAATCATCATTAATTAAATCACCTTTAATGATCATTTTAGTGACAACAGTTAGAGAAACGTTTGCACAAAGAAGTTAAATCATTATTACACAGATATGATTAAACAAAGTTGTAATACATATTAATTCTTTGATAAAAACATGCATTTAAATTAAAAAAACAGAAACCAATTTCTATCCTCCACAATTATCTTGATTACCCTCTCCCTTCACCTGGGCCCCCATTCCTATCACTGTAACCCTCGGTGGTTGTTCTCATTCTCCTCACCGGTCTTTTGATGCGGTCTCGGTACGTCTTCAAGTTGTCAACAGCAATTGCGATGCGCCTTCGTAAGTCATCCAAATTTATCGGAGGTGTTTCATAAACTTTGTTTTTTAAATGTCCCCATAAGAAATAATCACATGATGTTAAGTCATTTAACTTCTTTACGCAAACATGTTTTTGACTACTGTCACTAAAATGTTTGAAGTTGATTTAATTGATGGTAATTCAATGAAATTAAAAATATTTAGTTAGAAAGAACAGTCAGACTGTAAGGGAATGATAAATCAATGTATTAGTTGATAATAATAAAAAAATTAAATAATGAATAATAATTTGAAAATAGGTATAACTTTTTTGGGACATACAGTATTTCTCTAAAAATAATTTCCTACTGTTTATCCCCCATCACTTGGCAAAAATTTCACAATTTCCATTACTTGACAATGTCTTGGTTGCTGCGGACTATCATTTACTCAACAGAAATTTCTCTAAATTTAATTCGTAAAGAATTATGGTTCCCTACGCCCGTAACCTAAAGCTAATTCCTCCTAACGTCTGTGGCCTAAAGCCAATTTCTCCTGACGTCCGTGACCTAAAGCTAATTCCTCCTGACGTCTGAGGCCTAAAGTAGCCAGTCGCTGGAGAGCAATTAGTTTGTTGAGTGGTGTTGGAAATTTTTGTGTAATCTATCATTTGCAGCTGCGCGAACTGGGAGACGACCTACACGATGGAGACGTTCTGTTGAGCAACCACCCCGCGGCGGGGGGCTCTCACCTGCCCGACCTCACGGTCATCACGCCCGTCTTCCACAAGTGAGACACGCTCTCGGGTGCTCCTGATTTGCCTCCACTGGTCTTTATGGCAACATTTCCGCCTGACTTCCACTCGAGCACTGGACTCTTCCTGTGTCACGCTCCTCATTTTTAATGCTAGCTGAGCGGAAATTTGTCGTGGTCTGAGAGCTAATCGCGGAGGAGGGGGCGGTCCTCTTCCCACCCTATGATGTAGGTGATGATGTAGATGATGTTGTTGATGATGATGATGATAACGATGATAACGACAGTTAAAAACAATAGTAATTTGGTCTGTATTTGCAGACTTCACTCTTAAGAATCGGCTACATTGGAACGCGTCATGATAAAAACGCCTCTCGCCATAACAATGTTTATTGTAAACGCGTGCGGCAATGTGAAAATTTTACTTCAGGAAAGAAGATGATGACTTCTTGGGCACCCAAGTGGTGCCTCTCCTGAGTTTAAGAAAGCGGATGAATTAATCAGTGTGTACGTACTTAGCTCGACCGTCATTGTCTTGAAAAGCTTGCAGAAAACGGTTATTATATGACAATGATAATTATAAATGTTCTTTACTACTCCTGCAGAGGTGAGGAAAGACCTATCTTTTACGTAGCCAGCCGAGGCCACCACGCTGACATCGGCGGCATCACTCCAGGGTCGATGCCCCCTCATTCCACCTCCATCCATGAAGAAGGCGCGGTCTTCTTCTCCTTCAAGCTCGTGAAGGAGGGCGTCTTCCAAGAGGCAGAGCTCGTGAGGGCCCTCATGGCCCCGGGTCAGATCCCTGGGTCGTCTGGGACCCGCAACCTCAGCGACAACTTGTCCGATCTTAAGGCCCAGATTGCGGCAAATCATAAAGGCATTCAGCTGGTGGAGGAACTCATCCAGCAGTACGGGCTGGATGTGGTCCAGGCGTACATGGGCCACATCCAGAGAAGCGCCGAGATGGCCGTCAGGGACCTACTGAAGGAGGTAGGACTGCACTTAGGATTAGGACTTGGAGTAGGTCCAGGAAGTGTGTCCACAAAAGGCTTTGAGGCAATACTCGAGCTTCCAGTTGGGGATGAATGAAGAAAACACTTCAATATATCCTATGCCCCTTGAGAAGTCAGGGGGCATAGGATAAGCCATAGGCAATTGAGTGTGGTTAATTATGTTTGTCTATCCTATGCTGTGGAGGTGGCGTCCCCAGAGGGACACGGGTAGGTTACCTCAGCTTTAGCTAGATCTTTGGGACTTTTATCTTTCGTGCCCAATTTGTTTCTTTGTTTCCATACCTTCGTTGCTGTTTTTTTTATCTTTTCTTCCAATTCTTTTTTTAGTTGCTGTTTCTATGAGCAGAAAATCTTGCATAGGAACACACCTGTGCATAGATTCCACGTTTCCTCAAATCCATGTCAAAAGGTCTCTTCTTTTCGCTCACTTGAGCTCACATTCCATGTTGCTTGGAGTTTTAAACTAAATGATTGAAAATAAAAAATTGGAAGTCCATTTTACTTGAACTCGTATAACACATCCTCTACGAGCCGAGCATAGGTTTCGAGCAGGAGTTATTTTAACTTACAAATTCTCGCATGAGGAATTCTCGCGTGGGAACTCGACGGCCATTTCGAACAAGGAATACCTCCAGCGACTCATAAATGATGAAAGTTCCGTTCCCATACCTTCGAGCGAGTGACACTTTCAAAACTTTGTGGCAGTCCCACACTGGTCGCTGGTATCTTATTTGCTCTTTAAGTTTTGTGGAAAATCTTCGTGTCCTTTGAATTAAAAATATTCGCATTTTCGAAGCATACACGATTTGATGACTCATATTTTTGATTTTGAGATTTCGTTGACCGAGCTTGAGGTGCCCGTTGCACGCCTGCCAGGTGGGCCGGCGCTACGGCCGGGGGGCCGACCGCGCCGAGCTGGGTGCTGTGGAGCGCATGGACGACGGCACTCCTATAGCGGTCACAATCTCCATCGACTCCACTGACGGCTCTGCGGTCATCGACTTCGAGTGCGTGTTGGTGCAGCGTCAGCAGGAAGCCACTTCTCCATTTCCCCAGCTGTTCTTATTTTACGCCTGAGGCTGTAGCTCGGTGAATGAGAAAACCGCACGCAATCGACGTCCATATTAGACTTTGATTTCAATTTATTTTAAGATTTAGACGTTAATTTCAGCGGCTGCTGCTCGAGCGTTTGTGCTGCCAGTTCGGTTGGCTGACTCGGTCTGCGGAAGTGGAAGAGGATGATCACGTCGCCGTGGCAGTCGTTGAAATAATGCTTGTTTTCTCGCTACTAGTTTTCATTCGTACTTTTTTCACTACAAGAACAAAGTCATCATGATGCGGTCAACTTTTTTTCGGGAAAGCTTTTTTTTCTGAAATAATTTTTTCATTATTGTTAAGTTCCAGTGTTTTGTTCACCTTTAAATTGAAATAAATTTCTATAATTTCTCAAGTTACCGGGGCTTGAGAATAACGATAAGACTATGAATATTCTATCTTTAATTTTGACCACTGTGACTTCACTAGATCCTTTAATCTTGAATTGACTAATGGAAACCGGTATGCTTCTCACCGATCTATTGGGCGGCACTGAGGAAGTTTCCTAACGGTTGCCTGTCCTGCCCAGAGGCACGGGCCCTGAAGTTTGGGGGAACTGCAACGCCCCCCGCGCTGTGACGGTGTCGGCTGTGATCTACTGCCTGCGCTGCATGGTGGGGCGCGACACCCCCCTCAACCAGGGCTGCCTCGCCCCCGTCACCATCAAGCTGCCGGACGGCTGCATTTTGCAGCCCTCGCTGGACGCGGCCGTGGTGGGGGGCAACGTGCAGACGTCACAGCGCGTGGTCGACGTGCTGCTCAAGTGAGCCACGAGGTTGTCGCGCGCACCTATATTACTGCACGTGGTTGCCCCAGCTGTGCTGGGCCGCGCTGTAGGTCACAGTGCTGGGCCGCGCTGTAGGTCACAGTGCTGGGCCGCGGTGTAGGTCACAGTGCTGGGCCGCGGTGTAGGTCACAGTGCTGGGCCGCAGTGTAGGTCACAGTGCTGGGCCGCGCTGTAGGTCACAGTGCTGGGCCGCAGTGTAGGTCACGGTGCTGCAACAGATGCACTCTCAGTTTGTGTTCAGTGTAAAGTGTACATCGGACCGAGACCAGGGCCACTCTTTGAATGGGAAATGCGAGAAAGTTAAGCAAAAGAGGGAGGAAAAAGGTCAGCAAATGTTCCCTTTGCAGTGTTTTTAAAAGCGTGGTAGAGGAATATAAAAGAACAGGCTGGACACGTCAATCTGATGTTGAACGTGAGAAAAAGGATGCTAGATGCTTTTATGTGACTTTGCTGTATCCATGCAAAATGTTATTAGGGACACGTTTTACGTGAACTTATATTATTTTGCGTAAAGTTATATTATTTTGCGTAAACTTATATTATTTTGCGTAAACTTATATTATTTTGCGTAAACTTATAGTTGTAAACCTAGTCGAAGAAATTCTCGATTTTCGAGTTCGGGTTCACGGAGAGGGGGCCTGACTTCGCGGGAGGTCCTACAAAGAACTCCGCCGCGAGCTGCACACAGCTGAGTCAGCGCGGGCGATGATCAGTCAGCTGTGTCGGTGACCTCTGGTTGCAGCGGTGGTGGCGATGTTCCTCATCTTTTTTGTTCACGCCAGCTAATTGAGATCGGTGTTGGCATTATGGCTGCCAGAGCGCGGCTATCGTTCTCTTGTAAATTTCGCATTCGGTGTTTTCCACAAGCGTAATAGAAATCACTCCTACTTTAGTGTACAAACGTTAATTGATTTCGAAAATATCTAACATGCAATTTTGTTACGTGCTTTTGAACAAGACATCGCATGCATATGTTTCAGAAGAAGTTTTTATTTATTATGCGTTGACATTACTTTGTGACTGGAAAAAATTCTATGGTGTGCAAAATGCCTATCATAATTTTTCGCGTCGTTGTATCTCCTAGTTATTTGAAGTGACGAGAAAGCATGGAGTGACATGACGGGAAACGTAGAGTGAATGGAAATTTTGCATTAGTTTCGAAACTTTGAAAACGAGACTTTTTTTTGTATGAAGTCAAGCAATGTTTTCTTTCATCTAGTGAAGTTTTGCAAGGCTCTCTTCCGCCCGAGAGCTGAGCATTGAGAACTCTGAGCTTCCTGTGATGCAGGGGGCGGCGCCCTTTGTAGTACCGCCTGCCCTGCTGCAGCAGGAGCACAGCACCGTGGGCGGTGTCAGTCGGCAATAAACAGCACGGGACAAATATCTCTTCGATAAACACTTGACCATGATCGTTCAAATAATGAATTACTTCTGAAACGATCAGTATAAATTAACTACAGAGTGCGAATGTCATTGTTGAAAAAAAAAATTTTTAGATTACTTTCTACATCAAAAGCCATAGAGAGAAATGATTAACTACAATATGGCTAAGTTATGCTTAGTCGATGCTTTTTTTTTCCAGTAATGTTGCTAAATATTGTTGAACAATAAGTAATGATGCCAGCCAAGTAACCCTTCCTCCAACCCCCCTCCTCCTCCTGACAGAGCATTCGGCGCGTGCGCGGCGTCGCAGGGCTGCATGAACAACGTCACCTTCGGCGACGAGTCTGTCGGCTACTACGAGACCGTGGCGGGAGGCGCGGGGGCAGTGAGTCAGCAAACCTGAGTCTGGCTCTCCTAACCTATTGGCTACAATCATATAGATAATTAAAACAAATGGATTGATTATATTACTCCTCCTACGCGAATTCTATCTATAATATGTTGCATACTCTAGTAGTGGCTGCATCTACAAGCGCAGGACTGATTTCTCCTCGTATCCTCCAACTTGTGGAGCATGTTAGTCTACAGGCAAGCGAATTTCTTGTACGAGAGTAGCAACATAACAGAGATCGAGTTCGGACGGCTACAAGTGTGCTCAAGTGTGGCAGTTCGTGTCCATGATATTTATTCTTTGAGTAAAAGCTGTAGACTTTAGCACTTTGTATCGATTTTGAACAAAAGGAATACGACAGGCCCAAGAAAACTTTACTGTGAACGTTTCCAGCCATATTGACAAATAAAGCACAGATTATTTTTTATTGGATATACTTAGTACTGAAGCCTAGAAATATTCTTTACTTCTAAGTATTTTCAGTCTGCCTGTTGCATTGTGGGTAATGAGAGTAAGTTAAATATTCGTATGAAATCCCGTAGACTTTGTTGCCTGTTGCATTATGGGTAGAGTAAGTTAAATATTCGTATGAAACTCCGTAGACTTTGTTGCCTGTAGCATTATGGGTAGAGTAAGTTAAATATTCGTATGAAACCCCGTAGACTTTGTTGCCTGTAGCATTATGGGTAATCAGTAAGTTAAAGATTCGTATGAAATGCTACCTACTCAAGTTATGCAAGACACGGTTGGCCCACTTTTACATAAGTACAATACTGTTTCAAGACTGAATATTTTCATGATAAACTTGTGACACACATTTGTTCTTGCTCATCCCTTTCTGGGCACGCGTACTGCACGCCACATGTTCACGTGCAATTCCTACAATTTTCAGCTACCGTACTTGAAATTTTATTGAACATACAGTAGAGGTTTGGTGTGCGTGTTCCCTGGGTTTGAGAGCATGTCTTACAAGTAAAGGCTGATACCAATTTGTGACACTCTACAATTATGTATTCAGTTGACGTGTTTCTGTGAATTACGCCCGCGCCGCATCCACAGGGCCCTGGCTGGGACGGTCGCAGCGGCGTGCACACCCACATGACCAACACCCGCATCACGGACCCTGAGATCCTCGAGACGCGCTACCCTGTCTTCCTCAAGACCTTCACCCTCAACCCGAACACTGGCGGCAAGGGAAAGTACAGGTGACTTCGCGGCCTAATTTTGTAGATCAGTTTGGCTGCAACACAATGTTGCGCAGCACCCAGGCTCGCAACACAATGTTGCGCAGCACCCAGGCTCGCAACACATTAAGATTCCCCGAGGGTCGCTGTTGTCTTTTGAAAACAGTAAAACTGTGCAGAATAAAATAAAGGGCTATGTACGCCGGGTTGTGTCGCCTTGATGAGGGGTTGGTCAAAAGTGAAAGAGTGTCTGGAGAGTGACACGAATGCATCACTCAGCTGCATACCATTATTACACAGCGAGAGGCAACAGTACGAGCCGTCAGTGCTGGCTGTTCCTCTTTGCCGCCCCACACAGCTGGCGGTCTCAGGTGCCCTCCCTAGATGATGCCGAGTTCAAAACATTGTCCATCTGTGTGGAAGAAACCAAGTGCACAGATTGTACCCAAGCCTCGTGTTTACTTCTTGTCCGTAGTTGCAATTTTACAGTTGAGTTAGATTGAGTTCAATTCCTGATAGTTCGTTTACCTTTACAAATATTTTCACATTTATTGCGAGTTTTAAGTTTTCTGATCTTGTTCTAGATGTCTTTGCTGTACTCATCTCTTCTTTCTCGTCTTGTGTAGGGGTCCGGTGCACCGCGCTGTGCGGTGTAGGGGTCCGGTGCACCGCGCTGTGCGGTGTAGGGGTCCAGTGCACCGCGCTGTGCACTCCCGTTCTAGGTCCTTGGTTCATCCCGTTTTCACATTGGTCTAAACGAGATCTATTTCAGCTGAGGTCGAGGTGTGTAGGTAAAAGTGACCCCACGGTGCGCCTCCCTGCCCCCAGGGGCGGGGACGGAGTGGTGCGCGAGCTGGTATTCAGGCGCCCTCTCACGCTCTCTCTGCTGACGGAGAGGCGAGTGTTCACGCCCTACGGACTGAAGGGCGGCGAGGACGGCAGGCGTGGCCAAAACCTCCTCGTCAGGAAGAACGGCCGCACCATCAGATTGCCCTCCAAGAGCTCCGTCCAGGTCCAACCAGGGGTGAGCCAGGACTTCGCTGTTGATTTCTCTATTCTATTGCGAGGGGACTGTACAAAATGGCAAAACATTTCTCCATTCTATTGCCAGAGGATTTTACAGACTGGGACCACATAAAAGCAACTATCAAAATTGTGCAGTTCAGATTATTGGTAAGAACGACGTCAATATGAAAATTATCCTGAAAAAATTCGAAACCTCGAAGGAACATTAACTCAATACGTATGAAAGTTTGCCACAATAAATTGTACCGACGGTAACTTATCATTGATAATTTACTAACTTCATAACCTCCAGTAGTAGATTTAGTTTTCCCCGTTATGGATGGAAACGTGGTTGATACATCAAACGTTCACTTTTATGATATGAACTACACGTTGGCAGCACTTCTATAGGATGAACACTCCATGTTGGCCCGTGAGAGTGCCAAATCTTCCTCCCGTCCAGGACACATTCCGGCTGGAGACCCCCGGGGGCGGGGGGTACGGTCCGGCCGATGACCCCCGCGAGGACAGCGCGGTGGCGCCTCCCGCCAAGCGCCTGGAGGCCGCCCTCAGGGGCAGCGTGTACGACTACACGCAGGCCCAGCTGACGGCCTGATGTGCTGGGCCGTGCAGTGACGGCTGCTGGGCCGTGCAGTGACAGCTGCTGGGCCGTGCAGAGGCTACAGCTGCTGGGCCGTGCACAGGCTACAGCTGCTGGGCCGGGCACAGGCTACAGCTGTTGGGCCGTGCAGAGGCTACAGCTGCTGGGCCGTGCAGAGGCTACAGCTGTAGGTGTACAATGCCACGTCCCCTGCTGCCCAGCACTGTGCAACACTTTTCTCCCCCCCCCCACTCCGAAGGGGGACCCATACGCTGTACCATGGAGCACGCGTCAGCAGCAGTCCTTCCTGCAGCTGGGGTCAATTGGAGGATAACTTCAATGTTGAAAGTAAATCACGTAATGATAGTTGCTTGTTAAAAATGGCGCATCTTTTTTATGAAATATGGACAATGTTGAGAACAATAAAATATTCAGGAGAGCGTTGCACGAGTTTGTTATCCCGCCACGGCCTCACGTGCGGCAGGATGACGTCATCGGTGTGCCCGTCCCAGAGTTCATACTTCTAATCTTACGGTCAGGGGATTTACAGAAACAATAATTATTATAGTCGTAATTTCACATTCACTTACTATATTTTAACGGTCAAGGTGTCATTTAACTTTTAAAAATTGGTTTGCGGCAATTACGACTGCTTCAACGGACGCACAACATCCGGCCGCCTCCTGCAGCCACCGAATTCGGTAGGTGGCTGTACTTACCTCAAGGGGGGCAGCCTTTCCGGACGCCCCCTGACACAGGGCGGCTATTATCAGCTCGGCGCCCCCACACCGCAGCGGTAGCCACTTCCTGGCTTCTCAACTACGGCAAATCTGTACGGAATCTTACACGAAAACCATTGACAGCGCCCTAGTCAATGTCTCGAGATTCATTCAGTTCACGTAGTCCATTTATTTGGTGAGCCTGACCTGCGCAGGCCTGCCCAGCTCCGCCACCGCGGGGCGCTCGAGGCATCGCGGCCCCCAAGTGGCGCACGCGCCCCCCACGACGCCCGCCAAATGTTGGGGGCGGTTACAGCACCATTACCATGAAGAAACTAGCGAATTTGCTCGATATCTCGCAACCTAAATTTTCTGGGTTGATGATAGCTGCTACGAACAGAAAATGACAGCAAAATTGAATGAAATGAGAAACAAGTTATCTAACGGATACGATTGCGTGAGCGCTACACTGCTAGGTCATCTTAACTCAAGTACGGGACAAGGGCGGCCAAGGCTCTTCTAGTACGGACCCTTGAAAACGGGAAATCTTTACGAAGTGTGTTCCCACGCAGGATTACCTGCGCATACACCCTCAGGGGGCGTAGGGTGAGAAGGGGCCGTAGGGTTAGGGTAGTCAACTTTAGTTTATGCAAAGAAAACCAACGTCCCCAGGGGGATTCGGTTAGGTTACTTCTGCTTTTGCTGGGCCTTCGGAACTTCTATATTTCGTGCCCAATTTGCAGTTTTCCATTTTAATGTCTACTCCTCTGATTATTTTTTTCTTTCTCTTCCTTCTTTACCTGCTGTTTCTATGCGCAGAAGATCTGATCTGGGTGTGAACACATCATTTGCATAGATTCCCCGTTCACCAAAGTCCATACCAAATTGTCCCTTCTCTTTCAGTGTGAAATGGTCCAAGTCACTAATGTGCTGCTGTAAT
>VOMN01139795.1:0-10664 GCA_014899125.1 Orchestia grillus | reverse complement strand
ATCGGAGATGCAAAATCCGATATGTTGAATGTGACCCACGTAGTACCACAAGGCTCAGTCTTTTATCTATTTTACTGATCAGTGCATATTACATGTATTTCTTGATGCTTATAACTCTTTCTTCGAAACTCGGGACCTAAGCTGATGTGTCTCAGGTTGCCTGTCCGAAAAATGTCCCTTGTTCCCTCAACGTAATCAGCCATGCTGATCGTTGGAATTAATTTCTTCTACCCTCATTTTCTGTTACGCTCATTACTCCTTGTGTTGAGAGCGCTTTCGTTTATGTTTTCTTCTGCTTTATCCTAATTCATTTTTCCCGGATTCTGGATTAGGAGGATGGAGAGTGCATGTGGTACGGTGGGGTGTAATTAATGCTATGTAAACCTCATTGAGTATTTAAATAACATCATTAATGATAAAAAAACACAACTGTGCTAAGAGAGAAGCACCAGCAATCCCATCGGACCTCTCTACCGGACAAGGTTGTCACTCGAGAAATCCCAACTGCCCGACTGTGGGCCAGAATTGCAGTGATTTTGGTGAACGACCCAACTTGTGTAGAGATAGACTCAAGGTTTATTGAATACTAAAATGGGATGAGTACATATTGATCCATAACGTGAAAGAATGTTTTCGTTAACTCATAAAACAGGCATGAAATAACCTTTGATTCACCCGATAGAATGTGCACTGCTGTAACTCCCGCTGCATGTTAGAGAGGATGTGAGCACCGACTACAGGGTACGAGCACGAACTGTTTAGCAAGGCCATGAATGAAATGTACAATGAAATAAGAGAAACGCATTCAGTAGGCAAACATTCTGTTCCATATGTTGCAGGCTGTTAAACAATAATTACAAATCCAATGCATCAAGTGGAAATGCAATCGTTACATCACACAGGTGTTCTGTGAAGCAAACCCTTGTGAAGATACTGATTCAGATATTATGACCTTAGCGCCACTTGCACCGGCGCACGAAAGCGGTGCTAGCGTCAGCAGGGAAGTTTGGCTGACCGTGGGGTGCAGCTGCAAAACTTTTACGTCAAGAGCTCACTTCGCGTACTATTGCAAGACACTCACTTGGTTTGTTGTGGCACTTTTGAGTCACTGTTTTGCCGTCTAGCAGGAACTTGGTATTGCTAACTGTCGATCGCGTTACATTTTCATTCTGGTTCGAATGTTGTTTTACATTGGACTAAAGATGCCGACCATTGGAAAGCCTAAAAGGGCGTTACCCTCAGCTCATTGTAGAAGGCTTCCTTTCTTGATAGGTTCATGATCTCTCATAAACAATATTTTGTTTGTAGGCGGTTCTCTTTCTGCTAGGTTTTAGTGCTCATACAGTCCGTCTGTGTGCCGTGCACCACCTCCGTTATTACCTCCATTTCTAGCTCGTGTAAGTGAGCGGGGTGGTGCCTAGGCAGGCATTTATGAAAGCAAGGGCTTTGTCTTCACAGTTCGTGCCCCTTAGAATGCAGTAGAGCCCCGTAATTTGCGGATTCTTGATGCACGAAAGCATTAATTCACGAAAAAAATTGGATTCCTAGGTAGTAATGCAAGCATCACTAATTCATGAGTCTCAAACAGCACCAAATTTATGATCGGCTTGAGAAATTTTAGCTATTTGTGAAATGGCTGCTTCACCGTATAGCATTGAGCCAGCGTTAGTTCCTATAAATCTCAGACTAATAAATAAAAAACCTTGAGAGCGTATTTTCAAGCATAATTATGTATTGAACTATGAGGCATTTTGTAAGTGCGAATGAATCCAAGTCTGTGTTCTTAAAATCATCGAGAGTGCTGCTAAACTTATCTAAATGGAGTGAAAATAGCATGAGAGCGAAAGTTCTCAGCCGGTAACCCTTTGCTCTCAATGTAATCACTCTTTTCAAAAATTCGTTTTCTGTACGGAAAACATCTTTTCGTCAATGCGATGAATGTCAGTCTATGCTGGGACATATAATTAATACACGGACGAGAACTTATTAATGTCGTGATCGTGACTGCGGATGCATGAAGGTACGCTGAAAATGCATAGAAGCGAATGTGATTATAAGTCGTGAACTTGGGACAATGAATTTTGTGCATTTCAACCGAGTAAACTTTTTTTTCAAAACGCAACATGCGTTTGAAGGTAACTTTTATGTAACTCTTCTTCAATCACAGGTATATAATATATTCTGTTGAATGTGTTACATCTTTACACGTAGCAAAGAACCACTATTTTTGAATGATCACCTATAGTTCTCGAACCATCGAATAACCGAATATAAGGGATAGAAAATATTTCATTTTGCCTTCTACAATCCTTTCCAATTCCTCACAACTTCTCTGTTCGCCTCGTGAAACTGCTCCTCTGCACGTCTCCACTAATGGCACCGACCAACATCTCTCTGACTTGGCGCTCTCGTGCGCTTGCACTCTCCAAGTTTCACCTAGCAATCGATGTGGGCCTCCTTCTGATACCAGTGCGCCTGATCTACACTTCTTACCTGCTATTGTCCCCTCTCTTTGTTCCGCTGCCAATAAACTGATTACAAATTCAAGATGTTTCGCTCTACCCTAGTTTATAGATGAATACTGGCTGGATGTGTTTTTAAACTAGGATAAAGGCAATAACGTGATGAGGAGGTATTTTGAGTGTACTCCTCTGTGTTGAATCGATCGTGTCGTCGTGAGTGCTGAGTGGTGTGATTGCGTGCAGTCGTGCCCCTACCTTGTGAAGTGCAGCAATTTAATCAGTGTACTGATGCCCGCTATCATTTTGTCTGAGTCAACCAAAATGCTCGCTAATTTATATCTGACCTTTCAATTTTCCATAGCTGCAGCGGACGTGAATGTTCCTACATTGATGTGCAAGAATTGAACATTGATTTGACGATGTGCAAGAATTTCTTCATGAGACTCTTATGATTGTAATTAGTTTGTGCTCATGGACAACAAGAAAATGAAGCGTACAAGCTGCTGCTGCTGCTCGTGTGTAGTTGCTACTTCCAAACGATACGACCGAATATTAAACTGGCTTCATAAGCAATCTCCTGCACTAACTACGTATTTAATTTGTTAATCGTTACTCCTAATACATCTGCCTTATATTGTACTCGGCACGATGCCAAAAAGAAAGAAAGTAATGGTATTATGAAGATTCCAATTATGTTTTTAAGCTCAAAAACTGGACTATATTTTGATTTCGCTGCCTGTTTTTTTTCCAAATTAGAAAAAGTCTACAATTTTTTTGGCTGCCCTCTAACGCATTGTGTCAATTCCAGCTTGTAGGAGTCATCCAAGTTTTTCGAGACTTAACTATGTCGTTAATAACTAACTTATAGTGTCTAAAAATTGTAAAGATAAATTTCGATGATAAGTAAATGAATTTAACTACGTGCCAGACTCACAATATTCCTTTGTCTGGTGCTCCAAGAGTCTTGATAGTGCTCTATCTGAGAAAATACAAGTATTATAATACAAAGCAAAAATTGAGCCAGGACTTATAAATGTCCCTGTAGTACTCAAAGGATTTAAGTATGACATATTCGAGTGTGATGAAGTCTATTTCTTCACTAATGTTCTCATTCATTTGTGCCAACACTCCTTCTCTCGGCTGACCTTATTTCAATTTGAATTCACATGGCGAGGCTAGAATGCGGTATTTCATTATACTGCAAAATGCGTGCATTATTCGAGCAAAATTTCGTTTTATGCATTATTGAAAGCGAAACAGGTTTTATTGAGTAGAGCATATGTTACAGCTATTCAATGACTCGGTCATTTTTCATTCATAACGTTCGTAATGATCCAGAGTATCAAATACATTAACATGTTCGCTGTCACTTGACCCACATATGCGACATGTGGTATTTTGCTACTTCCAGCTCAGATGCTAGTTTGCTATGTTTAATTGTTATCATTAACTTTTGTCTGTGATTATGAAAATTATGAATCACAATTCGAAGTTTCAACGCGACTTCCACCCGTAATTTTAAGGTTGTAGTCTAACTGATCGCAATCAGAGGTTTCATTGCAACTTCCACATTTTAATTTTAAAGATGTAATTTTACTTGAGGAAAGCCCAAAGGTTATATGCTTTGTACGTGACTAATTTCGGAATAAAGGTTTTTTCTTTCTTTCTTTCTTTGTTTTTTTTATTTTTTATTTCTTTTTCTGTGATGCACATATGCATCTTCGTTGATTACATATGGGCTACAATTAATTGCTTCCACTTCGTGGAATCAGTACGAAATGAAAAACTGCAATTTAAATGCGTCTTAATAAAAACAATTATGATGCCATGGAACAACAAAACTATCTTCCATGGTGGCAGCCAATGTGATAATAAGTGATCACGTACTCGAAACCATTGCTGACTTGAATACTTTCCCTGAGTGACATAGGTACAAATGTGTGGGTAATAAAAAATTACGCCCTAGTCGCGACTCTCATCCCTACTGGGCTCAGAGGTTTTTTTTCGCAGATACAGCGTTTAATGAGACTGAAAAAATTACTGAACATCGTAGATTACGCTAAGTTTCTTTGATACCGAAGAAAAATTTGCGAGACCACTCGACGCTATTAATTTATGTTTTTTGCGTACACTGTAGGTTTGATTATAGCGTCATATTGTATGAAAATTTGTAAAAAATTTGATTTCCATAATTATTGATCAAAGAACGTGAAACTCTCTAAAAGTGCAGATGTGTGACATATTTGTATGCTTTTAAATACGTGTAAAATTTTCTACTTAGCACAGCAAGTGCTTAGCCGAGGCTATTGCAATTTGTTAACGGCCAGAATGGCGGAAAGAATCACACATTCCTCATTTTTCTACACCTTCAATTAATTTCTCTTAGTAAACCAGTTTTTTAGGGGTTATTTGTTCGTGTATCCGAGTAAATCATTTCATAAAAAACATGGATTGGTTAACTGCATCGAGTGATTTGCACAACACATTCGCCACCCTGTATTGAAAGGTGAATTTTTTAAGCTCGTTTGGGTTTACGCGTGACTTGAGTCACACCGGGGCGTAAAGGGCTAAGGAACTTTGGATCGAATGGTCGACGCACTCAGCTGTCGTAGTTCGTAACTCAGGCGATCTGCGAGAACTAGGAAGGAGTGAACCTTGATTGTTGCTGGCATAAAGGAAAATTTTAGAATAACTTCTTTTTAAATTTTGAATTTATGCTCGTGATTTAGCGATTGATCACATTGTGTTTCGCTAAGGGATTTTGTACACCTCATATTCTTGCATTTATGTTTATAATTTTTTGAAATTTTGGTCCTTAAATACCCTTGTCGTATTGACCAAGATGGAATTGAAAAGCACAGTTTACATCATTCAAGTTGCTACGAGAACGTTATCAAAAGCCTCAAGTGATTTCTAATGTCAAATCAATAACAATTCAAGAGCGTTTTCTTAATTTTTTGAAGCATTCAATGAAAGATTAGCAAATTAACAACGTCTTTTGCATTGTCATGATCGGCTTTTGTATTCTCTCTGCATCCTCCAAAGTATTATATGACTAGGCTATCATTAGCACACAAACATGATAGTAATTAAACCCATTTTCTATGCGGATACCATAGAGAGCGTAGCGGTGCGGCGTAGGGTTGTTTTAGGCTGGGTCTCATCCGGCGGAACAGCAAATGCCATCGGTCGCGCTGGGCCGGCAGGTGTGGGCGACTTTCGAAGAAGGAGAAGAAGAGCCGATGTGCGAGGGAGAAGCCGCGCTGCCGCCGCTTGCTCTTGTTCCTCCGCTTACTTGCTCAGCTCTCTAACTAGGCGTCTGTCTGCTTGGAAAGCTGAAATTGTCGTGCACGATACACTGTTTCGAATCCATGTCATTTGCGTGATCGTGAGGAACAGTAACGGTCATGTCAAGTCACACACCGCATTGTGTTGGTGTATCTTACATTGCTATCAATTGTTGGCAAAGGCTTGGAAACGTAATTGAAAAGTTTTATGGTATGAAAATACATTCTTCCTTCCGGTTTTTAGATTAACTGCGAGTTATCTAAGAGCTTTGCGCCCACATGTGCTGCTGCTGCTACTGCATTTTCATTTTATTTCAGAAACATTTTTCAGGTTGTTGCATGCATTTGCCTAAATAGTGTAAAAATCACGTACCATATTCATCGAAAGCAGAGTGTGATAGTCTAATTAAGATGTAGACAGTTTAAAAATTACATTCAAAATTTCGAATATTTCAAATGTACGTATATTACACTTTGTCACCTTTGACTGAAGTTTTTAATTGGTCGTGAATATTTTCACTAATTTAAGGACGTTCGAAAAGTTTCATATCCTTGCCATTTGAGCAGATATTCAACAAAGTTATTTGGGCTGCTTTTTGTCACCGTGCCACTAATGTGAGCGGTGAGCTTCTCAAAATTGTGATGCACCTTGGAGCGTGCGCGGTTGTGGTGGTCCTGTGTTTATGGAGGCAACAAACTTGGGCGGTTTTTGGGGGTCTCTTGTTACAGAGGCTTGCCAAATTAATATGTTTAACTAATGAAATAACATCAAAAATGAATAATTGAAGCAATTGGTTTATTATATCACAAATATACCCTCATTTTTCTTGAATGTTTCATGAAAACTCTGTTAACTTCATGGAATTAAAAACTCGAAGGAATTCTTAAATCACTCATTGCCAGGCACACACGTAGTTATATACTCGTATTGTTAGCGTCTTCGTTTGTGTAACTATGATACCTAAAATTCTTTTATTTTTTATTACTCATTATACCTGCCGAGTGTGGAAGCATAATCCACTCTGAATAAACTAAAGCTATGTCTGGTCCAACTGAAATTCAGTTACATTCATGAAGTTTGGCATTGTCAAGGCATTTTATTAGTATTAGGCAAGAAGTGGATGGAGTGGATTTGTTGTCTCTGAAGGAGTATGTATGTTCTCAGAGTAGGTGAAAGGTATCTCTGTTGAAGGAGTTCAAAGAGAAGTGTTGAAGTGCTAGGGAGTGGTTATTAGAACAATGAAAAGGTCGATGAAAGCATAACATTTCGATTTTTCTGTATGCTACCGAAAGTTCATATTTTAACTCACATAAAAATAGAATGAACGTACGGAAGGTAAGTTGTACAATAGATGTATATGATTTAGATGATTTGGTTTTAATATCAAAAGCTGGGAGAACGTGCTCTCACTGCGCGATTTAATGTTAGATAAATTAAAAAAATTAGCGTAAGTAGTCTGAGCGAATGAAGAAAATGAGTTAACAGCGCATGGGTTAAAAACTGATTTATAAAGTAAAATTTTGAGGGCATGAGTTTACATTGGAGGTTTCCGATTGGTAACGTGTACTTAAACCGTGTTCTCATATAATTGACGTATGGGCCAGTTAGTCTATGATACAAGTTGGATGTGGGCCAAGTACACTCCTTATTTTCGCTTGAAGAGCAAATGCTCGTTATATAGGAAATACTACCATATTGCAATGGGTTTTGACGAGATTAATCTAGCGAGAGCTTGCGAACATTACTGCTCTATTCACGAAACGCTTTTCTCCCTGAAATGGGACAAAATGTACGACTGCAAATTAGTGTTTTAGTGCTGAGCGTTAGTGACAGGACTCGATTTTCGGTCTCCTGAGCTGCATATTGCTCAGTGTTACGTAATAAATCAGAACGGGGTCTTTGAAATTGAATTTAGTTCTCTCTTCAATGTAAATATAAAGCGTGTCTTCCTTGTTGCTATATTTTAATCGTCGGATTGAGAGTAATCGATAGGTTTTGTACGCATATTAATAAAAATATTCGATTACTGCTTCCAGACTTAGATTTTTCGATCATAAATTGAGATGATTAAAAAGCATATATTACGTATCACAAATCTGTTTTATTTGTATTTGACTGACATTTTGAAGTTATTTGTCTTATGCGAACAGAATGTGCATCTGTGCTGGTAGAGATTGACTGCAGCTCATTGAGTATTTACTGTTCGTCTGGTTCAGCTCAGTATACGCATTGCTGTAGCTTGATTCCTAACGCAAAACCAGCTCAAAAGGAAAAAACTACATTGTCCTGTTATTATACGCGTTTGTTGAAAAAGTTTTAGTTTTAATAGCCGAATGAAACTTTCTGAAGACCTTGTTCTGGATGTGAATGTTCTGAAGATATGTGAGTGACAAATTCGAACTAAGATTTGCATCGAATGCTTTCAAAATGTACGAAGGCATTATTTCATAGGATTTGCAAAAAACCATACTTCATATCAATTTTAAGGATCAGCTAAAATTTACTGTCCAATCATTCACCTTTGTTAGTCATCGCCCAAAAACAATGACTGCTGCTTGCTAACCCATTTTTTATTTATGTGCATTTGCCTGTATTTTCTTTTTAATTCTCTCTGAAATTGGTGAAGCTACTAAAAGAACAGTATTTTGGTGAGAGTTTAGTAATATTAATTTCCAAGCTTATTTTAATTATGTTAATTGATGCAAAGCAACTTTGCACATACATGCTACTCTATTGTGACAACTCTCACTTCTTTTAAATAAAAATTGTCCTTTAGCGCTTTGCTGAAACATTAACGGGTAATTAATTTATTATTTTATGTCAGTTTCATGAGCAAGTCAATGTTCGATTGATTATTTGTGGTATATAACTTTCTTTGTCACGATACATCATGTGTCATGCCTCTATTATACTTTCCGTTTCAATTTACGCTAACAGAGTAGAAGTAAGTCATAATGTAATATACCCTCCTGGTTTTATAAATAAGCTTTATTTCATTCACTTTATCGATCACTCTAAATTAACCTTAAGCTGATACATCATGGGATCAATTGTTTCACCTCTGTGCCAATTGAATGTGCCATTCCGCTTGGCCGCTAAAATGCGCAAAATTCTTCCACTTAAGTATCTCTTGTAGTTCAATCATTTTAAAAACATACAGATAATTCATCACATTTGAATTTTAATGTATAAAACAGTGCTTTTCATATGTCAATTTTCTTCAAATTGTGTTTTTTCTGACGAAAAACGAAGAACAGCGAATTTTCTTTTAGAACAGTCTCCTTTCGAAATTGGCACATTTTCTGTCGAGGCCTTTGCCGGTGGTGCGTTTCATAGTCCACTGTGCTGGTGAAAGAGCGACATTGCCCTGTGTCAAAATATTATTGTTAGTTTTCGTTATTTTGATGTCTTTAGTGTTTATTGTGTAATTGGAAACTGTCTTTGCTACTTCATATTATTGAAAAATGTTTATTGTGGCTCAAAATGTCTTTTGGTAAGTGGATGATTTGCAATTGAATTGCTGAATCGATGGCGCCGAAGTTCCTGTGTACCTGCTTCAGTGAATTACGTTCACACTTACATATCTGCTTTCTGTGTTCTTGAAACGTTTCAAATGTATTCTTCGGTGTAGTCAACGTAATAATTGTAATTGTGAGGATCTTTAAAAAGTGTAATTGTTATTAAACTTTCATCCAAGTTGATCTGTGCGTCTCTCATCAGTGAGTGAAAATGGAGGTTTTTCTCACTTGGCATCATCTGATTTTAGGGTGCAATTTTGAGAAAATGTTTTCGGCAACATATCGTGGGCATCATGGCTCTTTTTATGATTCGAAGCGCATAACTGAAACGTAGAGATATGTGTGACTCTCAATTTTTACTATTCTTTTAGATTTTATGAGACGATTTTGAAGAAAGTTAGATTTTGCTGAGAAGATATTGGTTCTTGGTTACAATTTCAATTTTTTCAAGATCCTACCATTTACTTTGGCTATGACTGAGTCTAACAGACAAACTGGTATAAGTTTTTGCTATTTTTTCAGTTAAATTTCAGTTGAATGTGTTTAAACTTAAATGATTAGAACTATTGAGTTAAATTTTTTGCTCTAGAAGAGTTTTGTTGCTGCTTCCAGCAGAACAAGGAAGGAATTCTGTTATCACATAAAAATTTAGATTAGAGTTTAGCTTTTCTGACTTTTTGTATGATTTTTTCAAAATGTAATTATGATCATAGAGATTTCTTCATAAAGTTCAAGGTTTGAGGGAATATTAAAGAAAAATACAGTGGAATACAGGCCATAATCCCAACATTTCTTTACAATTAGTTAGCAGGTGTTGAAATGAAGTGTATGTTGTGTGCTGCCAGTTACTTGTAGCCTTTAAATTTTTTATTTTATTACCTTTTGCTCTAAAAGCATTTTAAAAATTATAGTTCAGACAAATGAGGATTCAGCATGAAAATATTATTTAATGTCTTTTTGATATGTGTGAAAAAACAATGAAGTCTGCTAATTTTTTATTTGAAAAGGCTTAATCTAGGTTAATTTATAAACCATTGAAGGCTGCTTGTTGATGGTAACTAATAGTATCTTAAGATGATACAGTCACATTTATTTTATTTTAATAAGTTGTATAAAGTAAAAAGCAATGTTGATATCTTGAATGAACAAAACGACATTTTGTTCAAACTTAAGCTGTATACTTGGAAGTCTACAGCTTTTTAATTGCTTTGGCTTACCAATGGAGTAAACTGTTATAGAATCAGAGTAAATTAGAAGTAACAAAAAATAGTTAAGAGCAAAGTTTTAAATTGGAATGCTTCATGTATATCAGGTTGTAACAGACGTTCTGTCCATTTTTTAAAATATGAAACAAAGGGAAAATCCTGTCAAAAATATATTTATTTAGTCTTCAACA
>VOMN01139768.1:0-20390 GCA_014899125.1 Orchestia grillus | reverse complement strand
TTCGACTGCCTAGAAATACAGGGTATATATTAAGTACATAACAGATGGCCTAACTGAAAAGTTTGCAGTTTGTAAGTTTGTAATTTGCAGCTTTACGTTGCATGTAAATTCCACCTACACGTCCCCGTACAGTTCACCGTTGCCTGTCCGCGTGTAGTTAGAGCTGCACTTCACTTTCAAGCGTAACTTGCAGCTGTACATCTACGTGCAATTTACAACTGCACGTCCTCGAGTAATTTACTGCTGCACGCCGGCGTGTAACTCACAGTTGCATCTCTGCATGTAATCTACAGCTGCACGTCCCCATCCAATTTGCTGCTGCAGCGCGTGGAGATCCTCACGAGCGCATAATGACGCACCTGGCCGTCTGTGTGCGACATACCGTGAAATTGAGCTCTCGCCGTTCATCTTCCTCCAATTTTTATAACTAGAATAATATCAGAGGAAAAATTTGACAAAGTTACAGGTACACCTGGAGAACTTTTTTAGGTCTCAATTAGTTATGAAAGCTACCGCAGCATAGTTCAAGTATTCCGACGAGAATGTGCTCCAAAAAGACAGTCAAGCTTTTCCGGGGGTTCCGAACCCAGACAGACTCTCGAGACTGCCGGAGGTACGAAAACGGGCAGCCAAGCAGAAAGCAGCCGCCAAAAGATACGTATTGCACTGTTTTAGAACGTTTAGGCATTCAGGCAGAAGTTGTACACTGCTTCAAATAGAGGTTGCAAATAAATTTGAGAAGAAAATCCTAAAATTTCATTTGTTCTATTTTTACGAAATTACCCTGATCATGAGACTTTATTTAGCGTACATTATGTTCGAGGAATGTTCAGCCATAGCCATCATACATCAATGACCAAGGATGCACGGGAGCTATGACATGGATGCCTCTGCTCGATGTCACCAGAGTCAGTCAAAAATTTGTTATCTCGAGCAGCACTTAAGTCGGTCCCGAGTAGCTCGGTGTTTGGACTTTTAATTGCCACTAAAACCTTTGATCCTCATCGCATTTCAGCTTAAAATTTGTCAGGTCCAAATTTGCTAATTTACTAATTTACTAATTTCCTAATTTTTAGCCTCGCTGGGCACGTTAGGATTCTATCATAGCGACACGCCATCATGTGTCCCTGAAGCGACGGAGTGGCGTTAGCTAGGATTCTATCATAGCAACACGCCATCATGTGTCACTGGAGCGACGGAGTGGTGTTATTGGCACCAGAAGACTGGATGGAAATACCCATCCGCCATATGACCTTATTCATATAATAAATTTGTTAGGTCGTTAAATAACCAGAATTTTTTGCTAAATAGATGAATTATAATGAAAATTGAGTATTGTATCCCATTTTTAACCGACTTTATCGAGCCTTGTTAAAATGAATTGAAAATTCCGAATGGGTTATTTAAACTCATCCTTCCTAATGGAATATTCTGTAAACCGTCTTTACCTATTAACTTCAAGGCTAGGACGTTTTAATATTTCTAGATTTTCTACTAGGTTACTTCTTCCAAATAACTCTCAATGTTAACTACGCATCCTATTTCTGTGTCCGGGGTTATCTTACTTCCACCTAAATTTCTCTCAAGTAAAATGGTGTAGAATTCGTATCGAAGGCTGAGTTCGTCTTTTTTTTCAACATGGGAGAAAAAATTCAAAGCCATTGAACTCAGTGCATCTACATACAAATATTTTGGCTGGTCGCAATAGCCACGAAATTCAAATCGCCTATACGTTATAAAATTGAACCATCTCGCTTTTTAAAATATTTTTATTCGTCGCATTACAGGGCTTCCTTCCGCTGCTGTCTGTCTCTAGCCGCGTGACAAACTCTTGATTGTCCAGTTCCTTTCTGACATACGGGAACTGTGTAATTGTTATATCCTCAATAAAAAAACTACACATAGTCTATGCATATAATCGATCGCAGCGAAGTGAGGACTCTGCTGCGACTATTCATAACTATTGATGTTCGAGCCTATATTTCTATAAGAATAGCATATTTCACATGAGCACATAATGATTCTATTTTTTTGTTAGTTCATTCAAGTCCTTGCGATTGTGAATAAAGTTCTCTGGTCCACTATCTGGACGAGTCAAGTTATGACTCATCCAGATATCAGATTTACTTTACATCTTAACAATTGAACGATGTGTACAACGTAGTAATATCACTGGGTAGTGTCTTGTTAAGGGCATAGCAACGAGTGAAATGCGAAGTATTGACATGGTACGGCCTGAACTATCTGGAAGCGATTCCGGTGCACGATAGCGCACCTTGGTTCAGAATTGCTTGACCGCAGGCTTATACTTTCTGGAAAAGTTTTTACATGACTCATCCAGCAAGTATAAGTCTGCTTTCTGGCAATTTTCTAGCAATACTGAACGTACGTCAGGCATTTACATTGGTCCTCAAAGTCTCCGGATATCAACCCAAGAGAAAATGTTTTGGACAACTAGATCGACAAGTAAAAAGACGAAAAGACCGTCACGAACTGTGGTCACCTTAAGAGATCAGTTGATGCAAGAGTGTTTTACGTGGGGCTCTTTGTCGCTTTGCGCATTTATTTTGGAAGGATTAAATAAGTGATAGGGGAACTTAGCTTAGTAATTTGAAATCTCTAAGTGGAATACGTGAGAAATAAGAGGTAAGTGAAATAATTTATTTAATCTTGAGACTTCTTGGTACTTTCCAGCCAGTACCTCTTTTTGTACGCCGGTCGGTATATAGGAATGGCCCACCGGTCACAGGATTGCTCCATTGTTTTTGCTCGTTGAGATTTTATACTATGTTAGTAACAGGGAACAATTTTTTTTGTCCGGAATGTTTATGTTACTTTAGGGTAATTTGTGATCCTAAAACTAAACGCAGAAATTCCTTCACGTAATAATTATTTCTATCAAATACTTTAAAAAAAATCGTGTTTATATATTACTTTGAAGTAATTAAGTTTTTACCAAGAATTTTAACAAGTACAGGGGAATGAATTTGTTGATTATTGTAAAAGGAGAGCATTCAGGGTAATTTCTGCAAAACTTTCATGTAGCGGATTAGCGGAACTTCACCACTCACCAGCAAAACAAACTGGCACATTGGCGCCTGGCGGAAGAAGAAGAAGAAGAAGAAGATCAAGCAAGCACGTGGGCTGCATGCGGTTTCCGAAACCTCGTGGGGATAGGACGTGGGGTATGTGAATAGGATTACAAGTGAAGCTGTTGTACTCGTGTGATTGTATTGCTTGGTGAAATGAAATATTTTGGTAACGAGTTTAGATTGCAGAATAATAACGTATTTAG
This sequence comes from Orchestia grillus, assembly GCA_014899125.1. Taxonomy (NCBI): domain Eukaryota; kingdom Metazoa; phylum Arthropoda; class Malacostraca; order Amphipoda; family Talitridae; genus Orchestia; species Orchestia grillus. The sequence goes on along the minus strand of VOMN01139768.1, from coordinate 17,095 downwards.
AGAAATATATTTTAACTCTCATAACTTTTTTGTTCGAGCCTGTATTTTTTATAAAAGTAGCATATTTTACATGAGAACATAGTGATTTTATATGAATTTTTGCTCATTCATTTTAGTATTTGCGCCTGCAAATGGAGTTGCCTGGTCTGTTATTTCTATTAGCCACCCCAAAGGTGATCACAAGGGAGCAAAATCAAGGGACCATTTATCATAGATGTTGGAAAATGTAGAGTATGTGCACAGGTGTGTTCCCACATAAGATTTTTTGCTCAAATAACAGTCAATTAAGGGAGAGGAGGAAGAAAAAAGAGAATAATTATTAAAAAAGGGATGGAAATGAAAAACAGGAAAGTGGGCTCAAGATTGAAGTTTCAAAGGCCTAGCTGAGGTGATCTAAGTGTGCCCCCCTGGGGATATCAGCACCAATAGTATAGGATAAACAAACCAAACCCTATTGCCTATGGTCTGTCCTATGCTCCCTGAGAGTTTCTCATCTGCTATTCTTCATAGGATGAGTAGAATTATTTTTCTAACTAATTTCTTGGTCATTCTCTTTGGTTTTGCATGTTTTGCCTCTTTGGTCAAGTAATAATGCACAACTTTTTAAGAGTGATGAGAAATTTATCTATCATTTGTATTTCAATCTGATATTGACTGGTTGGCTGAAATGGCTGCAGGTTGAGGGAAAAATGAGTGTAGTTGTGAACTGTGACTAAAGTCATTGGCTTTTTAAAAGATGAACCTAATTTTATTTAAATAAATTTTATCTTATAACTATTTGTAATTTTATGGTAATCATTTTTTAAAAAAGATCCTTACTTATTGCCCTCCTGATATAAAATGTGGTTACTCCTGAGACTTAGGTTCTAGTGAAAAAGGCATCATAAGTGGGCCCTATCTAGTTCAAGTTTCTATTTTTCATTCATTTAATTTTCAGTTATTAGGTACATCAAACTCCACTACACAATGCAATTTAACACGCTCTTTGCATTTTGGGGCACGTGCATTTCAATTAATTACCATTGCCTTATAGGCAATGGTTGCCCTGTTGGGTAACACTCATTTTAGTTGCAATTACAGAAAACCCTCAAATTTTAATTATTAAAATAATTAAATATGATTAATCTAAATATCTAAATATAACAAATTCATAAAAGCATGGTTAACATTTATGAACAAAACTCTTGTCAAATTCAAATCTAACCTGACTCTGGAATAACCTAACTATGAAATACCTAATACAGTGAATCTGTTCAACATATGTGGATGCCTGTGTTCTGTGGCTTGATAATTTTAACACTCGGCTAAATATGCAATTATGCAGTATAATTGTTCATATAACTGTTTCATTTTTGTCAATGTTTGCTATGAATGGTGAAGGAAAGAGTTAGCTCCTGTGCACATTACCAATGTGCAGAGTGTGCATTAATGTTTATGATTCTGTCAAGCAATCTAATTAGCAATTAAGTTACCTGTACACGACTGCTGGAAGTTCTGATAATTTTAAGTCATTGGTGTTATCCGTTTTTCAAGATTTTTTTGTGTTTACTTCATTGTGTACTTTAGGAACAAGAAATATTGAACCACAACTTTTCATAAAAATGTAGGATATAATTTTAAGTGACCATTTGAGTGATGTATCCTGATGCCTGATATATACCCTGTAGAACTGAAACAAATTATATACTTTGATTCTTTCTGGCCAGTTGAGTATGGTTGTGGATGGCCAGTGTGTCATTTTTCACTTATTTAGAAATCCCACTATATAGTAGTACACAGTTGTTGCTTTCTTGCTTGCTTGGTCTATCTGTCACACTTTTAAAGCTGTAGAGAGGAGAAAATTTCTGGGTCCATATTCCTAAACTAAGAGCGAGACTGTCATATGCAGCAGTCTGTATCGGTGATACTGAAAATAACATTTAATGTTACAGTTACTGTAAATAAGAGGGTATGTAGAGAATTTACTGTATTACCCTAAATAAGAAGGCATGTTAAGAATTTAACATCATTTGACCCACCTTTTTTTGGTGGGGTCTATCTACTAGTATTTTATATTGTACAATTTTATAAATGTAAACTTGTCAAAGTAAAATTTTAAGCCTATATTACTCAACTTTACAGATGACAAATTTTAATTTATCTCTCAACTAACTGTATAGAAACTTAAATTTCAATATGAATTCACCAGGAAAAAATCCTGTTTCTCAAGATGAAGTTGAATTCACTGAACTTGTTATATCTAATATTGAAGATAATGAAATGTCTTCTCTAGCTTCTGGTGAAGATGGAAAGGTTTCAGTTGTTCAGCAACCAGGCATTGAAGTTTCTTCATCTTTGTTATTGAATAGTGAAATTATTTCCAAGGATTTGCATTTGAAAGCAAATTATGAATTACAAAATACTACATCCTCAAATGTGCTTGTTGCTAATTGTGCTGAAAACTCTGTGGACAGTATTCCCCATGAAGTGGAACCAGTTTCAATGGCAAATAAAGATCCAAAGTGTACTTCCTCTGGAGCATTAGTTAATAACAATGAAAAGTCACCAATTGTTATTAAAGTGTCTACTCGTGGTAGCATTCCAAACTCCATGGCATCAAAATCAGAGAGAGTTGCAAATAATTTAGCTCACAATGATTCGTTGCAATCAAGGGTTCAAAGCAACATGTCTGAAAATGGCCTTCATAATTCAGAATGCTCTTCTGTTTCTGTCAAGGAAAGTGACGCCATTTCAGGTTCTCACTCAACACAAGTTACACAAGAAGAAGGCCAAGTGCTTGGTGAGATTGTAGAGAATATGTCAACTAATATGAGTGAAGCAGAAGCAACTTGTCCTATGGACACTAGGGAAAAAACCTTAAACTCCAAAAATGTGGATTTGACTGTGGAGAATGACGATACTGATCCTGAAATTATTGTACTAGAAAATGAAAGCTCTCAAAAGCAGCAATACAGGGAACAGATCCTTCTTTCTGACTCCAATGATGAAGAGTGGTCTTCTGATTCTGAACCTGATTCCTCTGCAAGTGAGAGTGAAGATTCTGAGGAGTCATCTTCAGATGAGTCTGCCTCCACCTCCAGTGAGAAAGAAAAAACAATTACTAAAGGAAAAGAAGAGAAAGGAACAGAAACACGTAATTGTGACACAAACACTACACCTACTCCAACTGAAGAAACCTCACAAAAGTAAGTTCAAAATTAACTATAAAATAACATTCTATGAAGTGTGAGATTTGATAAACAATGAATGCTATCTTTACATATGATTTATGTTCACTTTAATTTTATTATTAATATTTTTTTGTTATATTATTTTCTGTCTTTTTTAAAATTTATTCATGCATGAAATACTTGCTATGATTTTCTAGTTAATATAATTTGTACAATTTTTGTGTTCATGATTTTTTACTAGTGTAATAAGCACAACAGTGGTAACATAAAAAAGATACTGGTGCATACACTGAAAAAGTTTCTATTGCCACTGTTTTGTTACCCACACAATTAGTATAACAGCAGTGAGAAAAAGGTATAAACATAGTTAAAAAGAGCATATTCTTTCTCCTACAATTATCAGTGTGTAATATGCTCTCTTGTAGCAAAGTTTTACATCAATTGATAACCTACATTGAATCCCTGTGTTAAGAGTGTATTAAATATAAATACTATGTTTATATAATAGAACAGGCTAGCTTATTTTTCAAATACATTGGTTTGATCATGCATAATAGTTGCTATTTATTGCTTGTAAGTAATTTTATACATTAATTTTTATCAAGGTATTTTATTTTGCCTAAATTATTGTGAAGTACCTTCTTCAGTGTGTTGAAAATTCATTTGCTGTTGTTTACTTGTATATACTTGTTCACTAGTATTTAATACATTATTTTACCTATAACTATGTAGGTTTTCATTTGTATCATTTTTAATCTAATTATTTACTTAAACTCTATATTTTTCTTGGTTTTAGAGTGAGGAAGAAAAAAGCTCAGAAAGGCACCAAACATCCTAATGAGCTGACATTAGAGGATTTGACCAAAATTGAAGACCTGCAGATCAGCGTCCCTGAGGAGGAAGCCGAGAGCATTGGTGTTATTTCGTCCATTGTGAACCAGCTGGGTGAGGATGTTGCTGCTGCACCATCTGTGCCAACAGCGATCTTCTTTTTGCCAGTACATTTTTTGTTTCTCTCCAGCTGATTGGCAGTTGTGAATGTAATGCTGTAGTTGTGCTCTTTCTGTGATGCATTTTTCTGCGTACTAGATTTTCTCCAGTCGTGAAATTTGCAGTGATGACATTTCCGTAATGTTAGAAATTTTTTGTGCACTTGGCTTCACTAGATATTTTTTTCCATAATATATGAGTTTTTAATTTGTACTGGAAGTTCATCAGTTATTTTTGCTTCATGCATTCCATATTGCATTATAGGTTTAGACATTCATTTTTAGTCTGCCAGCTTTGTTCTCCTGAGTTTATGTTAAGTTTTGCTCTCCAATTACAGTTATTGAGCATTGATATTTTCATAATCATTAATGAAAATTGCTTAACATTTTATCATATTTTTTTACAGTTGTTGTGCAGTCGCATCCCAACCTTCGTGCAGTAGACTTGGGCTCAATCCTGTTCTTGAAGCAAGGCAGTGAAGCGCTCGGAGAGATATTTGACGTGATGGGTTGTGTTGACCGCCCATATTACGTGGTGCGCTTCAACAGCCGCCTCCACATCACCGAACGTGGCATTGATGTTGGACAAGAAGTGTTCTCTGCCCCTCGTACCAACCATTGCACTTTTGTTGATGTTGAAGCCCTCATGACGTGAGTTGGATTAATCCTCTAATGTTTGGAGTGTTCAACTGCAGAAAATTAAAGAGCAGTAGAAATTAGTTGATAAAATAGTTCGTTTTTCTGAACCTATGTTTCCTAAGGGGCTAGCAGGAGTGTATTATCTTGATGACAGGTAATTAATCTATTTATTACTCTACTACAGGTATACTGACCAAATTTAGCCTATATTCATCTTCTTCATCTTTCAGTTACTATAAATTTGTAGACCTTGTGAGGTTACTGTAAAAAAATTGGCAATTATGGCATGAAAAAAGGTCGGGGGATAGTGGGTTAGACATGATTTGCTGTGGTATCACTTCCCTTTGTGTTATTATCTTCTCAGTGGGCTGTGATAGTTGTAATTCTGAGATCCATTTTCAGTTGATGTGAAGTTTTATGTTCAAATTTTAAAGTAAACTAAATGTATTTGTATGGACAGACAACCTGGCAGTGATGCCTCATGGGAGCATGACAGGGAGCCCCCGGAAAATTTCATCGAGTACTCAGACGACGAAGCGGAACAGAGCAGCAGAAGGGCCAAGAAGAATCGCAGAAAAAATGAAGAGAGTTTCACGGTGAGGCATTTTTGCTTGCTTTTTGTCACAATTCTGTAGCTTAAATCTAACTTTCTGAGGTCACCCTGGTGTTCCTGGAATGCTGTCTTGATGCTCTCAAATGAATATATTGCACTTTATTTCTGAGTTTATTGGTGTTTAATGTTGGATGTATGAAAAATTATACTGATTTTTTGTGGTTTGGAGTTTTTTAATGAAGAAAAACTTTCATAATAATGCATATTCCTCATCTGCTGTGTGTGTACTGATGAGATTAAATTGAATTTCATATAATTTTCGTGGAAGGAGTGAGTAGTTTTCATGGATGTTGCTTTGGTGTATGACAAAATAGGTAAAGATAGGGCGCAAAAACTGTTCAATTTATGTGGAATGAATTCATGGATCTTGTATGAAATGGCAATTGTATAAGCAAATGTTTCAACACCTACATGTTAGTGTTTGGTGTGAAAAGATGTTAATTGATTGTACTATTTTCATCCGAAACATTAGAAAATTTTAGTACATCAGTGCAATTCTATTACAAGTCATCTTCACTGTTTCACTTTGTGTCAATTACACCCAAGCTTCAGACATTCTTAATTAGTGATTAGTTTGTTAGTTACAAAAAGCAACCCTGGGTCACCTGTACAGTTGCACCTCTCATCTATGGATACTACAGTTTGAAAGATATTGGACGCCACTGGTAAAATTTACTGGTTTGACATATTCCAATGGCATGAATATCCAGTGCAAAAGTGCAGAATTTTTGTTTGCTGAATATTCATATCAACAGGTAATCTCTCCAATAAGTTCGTCAATAAAAGGTTTAACAGTAATTGTTGACCAGAGAGTTGACTGTAGGCATGCATATAACATAGAGTATGTTTACAGATCAAGCCAGATAACTGCCTGAAGCGGCCTCGGAGCGACAACTACTTTGCTCGCAGCTCTGGTGCGCCTGGTGGCTGTGCTCCAGTCCACTTCACTGGCCAGCCTACTGCCGGGGGCTGGCAAGGGCCCCGCAGGACCTCATTTGGTAATCCAGCTTTCAATGGAGTGAATCACAACTGGGGCTCAGGCAACTCAAATTTCAATCAAAGGAGCAATGGTAATCATAACTCCGGTAATCCAATGTTTGGATCAAACTTCCCTCCCCCGCCTATGCGTGGGAATCATTTTGACCCTCCTCCTCGCTTCCAAGCGCCCCCATCCTTCACAGGGCCTCCCTCCGTCGCAACTCCTCCACCAAGGCTACTACCACCTCCACCACCATCCCCTAATTTCAGTGCTCCTCCTCCTGCCACGAATGCTCCCACTTCCTCCCCGTCACCACTGCCGTGGGCTCCTTCCTCCAACAGTAGTCATTATAACATGAGCCAGCCTCCGCCACCTCCTGGCGAGCCTATTCCTCCTGTTCCTTTCAGCGTGACAGCACCTCCACCACCATCTTCTGTTTTCGGTGCTCCTCCCCCTCCCCCCATGAACATGACCAATCCCTCATCACAGCTGTCGTGGGCTCCTTCCTCTAACAGTAGTCATTATAACACGAGCCAGCCTCCGCCACCTCTTGGCTCTCAGTACTTTAGTTCGAATCAGCGTTTTTCTTCAGTCTTTGGTCAGCCGCCACGGCATGCTCCTCCTCCTCCTCATGCCGCTCAAGGTGCACCAGGAGGGTCCACTTGGGCTGGTGCAGGAAGTGGATGCGTCACCAACAAGTTCAGTAATCCTTGGTCAGAGCCGCCACCGTCATATCAAAGCTATTCAAATTCGTCCCATTCTAGCAATCAAGTTGCCTCACAGTTCCCCAGTGTTCCATTCAACGCAATGAATCCTCCCCCACAACCTCCTACTAGACCATATTAGCACCATATGTGTACAAGTAACAAAGCCCGGCGCCATTTCGGATTTTAGGAGGAGTGTCTTAAAGCACATAAGCCACAGCAGCTCAAACAGGGCTGTTTGTCCAGCACTGGCCACGAGTCAAGCACTTTAGTAATTTTGGTGAGGTGTCCCTATACCAGCAACAGTCATTTATTTGCCGTGGCCGTACTATTGTGTAATTCCTTCTCTTGTCCCCCTGCTTCTTTATCCTCTCACCACTTGGGACTGTTGTCCTCAGTTTCACATCATTTATGTGCCATTTCCGTGGCTTATCTCCTTTGTCGCGCGTGGTTGTTGAGGGTTTCCAATGACTGAGGAAATGAAGTCCCACCCCGTGAAAGTTTAAGTAAACAGATTGACAGCAAGACGCAAGACAATGCTCCCACTCGAGGTTTTGTTCCACCGATATTGGAGTCATAAGTGATTGTGATGAAAAATAACGGATCGAACAGATCTTGTCGATCGAAAGTAGTGAGATGATCTTCCTGTGAGGATCTTAGAGGTTGGATAGAAGTATGGAAAAAGTGAGGTCTTTTATATAGAGACGTACGATCGCGTATTCCTTCCAAATGGAAGCTTGGTGATAGAGCATATGCAAGCAGGAATGAAGAGCATATAAAAATCTGTCCAATGTAAGCCATCAGTTTACATGGATAGGAAAAATATTTTTGTTTGACAACCGCTTACATTTATACGGGGCTGTAAAAAAATAGGCATCAACTTTGACAGGAGACGGGCACACGAAAAAATGTTTTTTCACGAATACCAAAGTTTTCAAAACTCGTTGCATTTCAAGGCACTGAGGTTTGAAATTTAGCCTTGCTGCCCAGTTCATAACATTTCCGTTTCTGAGAAATGGCATGGTGTTAAATCGAATTTCATCGAATTCATCTTGTTTCTAGGGTATCTGAAACATGAACAAATGTACAACATACATTTTTTATGTGTAGAAACTTATGGCCCACCATGCGTAAGGTTTGAATATTTGGGAAGAGAATTGAAAAGAAACAAAATGAGAGTATTGTGATTAGCCTAATCCCTTAATGTTTATTGTTGTCACTGCGTAGGCGATATTAACCCATTGGTGCATCGAGTTTATTCTTTGATAAATCTTGCCATTTTTTTTGGAAACTAGTCGTTAGAAAGTTATTTGCACCAGATATAAAACTTGGAGGAAAATATTGTCCAGTTGCTGAAGTAAATACAATTTGGTAAATGGTGCTGGTCAAAGTCATAAGTCATTAGGGGCCAAAAATTGAAAGTAAAAATAAATTAGTTTTAGGTCACTTCTACATATGCAGAAGTTATTTGAGTACAAAAATGGAGAGGCACTTCGTAAACAATAAATTATCTATTGTCGTTACCATTGTTCTTATTTTGGCATTGTTTCCATTAAGGTGTGTATAAAAATGTGCGCTTGCATTAATGAGTTAACCGAGTAGAATTTGGCTAGGCTGTCCACGCCAGATGTGATATGCTCCATCACCGAGGGTACGATTTGATAGTGGGAAATTCAGTGCGGCGGAGTATGTACAGTTAATTATTCGATAGGTTAAGTTGTTCGTACATCAAGCCATCCTGAAATTTTTTAAAACCTCTGATGTTTGCGACTTGCACAGAGCCCATACAGTGAAGGCGTTAGGACAGTTTCCCTCAGACGAACCAGTTATGGCTCACCTGGAGGGCGATACTCGCAGCAGCGCGGCGAAGCTTGGCAGCTGCTTGTGGCCTCTCCTGCGCAAGGTGCTGACGATATAAGTACCAGGGTGTTGGTTTAGGTGGTCAGTGCTTGCTAGACAAGTGACTAACTTCCCTTTGTTCTCTTCTGGTACTGTACATCTCGACTCCGGATATTGGGGCTGAGTTCAGATATATCAATTCTTATTCATTTGTTAACTCATTGACTTGTTAACGCATTGACTTGTTAACGCATTGACTTTTTGAAGGTTTTATTTCGGATTTTGGAAGCTTTTATCACGAGTCTGGTATTATATGCTAATGGCAGCACTTCAATTGCGTATCCAATAAAATGATACGACCTGTATTCTGTTTTTCTATATCCTCTGGCAGTAGATTTCAGATTCATTCTGATGCTGCATGTGTTTTATTTTTTTGGTCTACGGAAGTGACGTGGTAGGTTTGTCCTTGAAGTATCTTGAAAACTATCTTTCCATCTAGGAATAAGTGAGAACACAATGGTTTTTTCCAAAGATGTGTTTATGATGTTTGACGTCTTGTCCCTGCGCTGAGAATACGTACAGTAAATTCAGCTGTATTGCTTGCCTAAGTGTGTTGCGATTTGAATTTTTTAAGGTTGGTTACATTTTCAGTTTTACTTTGCCGGCAAATCCAGTCACGTAAGTCTCACTCAAGCCGATTTTCTTCCGGGTTCGTCTCCCCTCGTTGCGCTGTTTGCCGTGTGTGGCGGTTTTTATCGGTCAGAGCACAGCTTTTGATTCGGGTGCGGCGCGATTCCTTAGTTAATACCCACCCTGTGTCGAACTTTAATATTCGCCATTGTTGTGAGATTCCTGATCAATTTTCAGCAGTTTGCAGCTGGCTTCAATCAGGAGCTCAAAATATTGATATCAGGAGCTGAAAATATTGATATCAGTAGCTGAAAATATTGATATCAGGTGCTCCAGTGACGTTTGATCCATTGAAATTTTGGGACATAGTCAAATACTCAATTTTTCAGATTTTCAAAGATTCGTTGCAAGCTCTTCTCCATAGCCCACAATATTGTTGGTTTACTAGTCTAGGGCCAGACTCGGTTGGTTAAATGGAGTGAAAGGTGCCTTGAGGAATGAATCTCTGTGGTGAAAGCTGGCCTGCGTGCGTGAAAATAAAGTTAGTTGTGGTAGTGAATGATTGAGGCCGGCTGACCGAAACTTTTTCTCCGTTGAACGCTTTGGTGGAATCCCTCAATTGTTGTTTTAATTTAGCCTTTATTTTACATAAACGGTCGTCGTCTGTCGCATTTCCGTTCGGCTAGGTGATTGTTTAGGTTTACATGTCTATTCCATTTAGAGTTTTGTCCTCTGACTTTGAACTCACTCTGTGGGTCTTGGTAGTAGTAAATAACGCTTTTCTAGATTTTGTTTTGCTGTTCCGTGTCGTATTCTTCGGAGAAGTCGCGCACACGCTAACATTATTAATAACTAGACAACACATGACCCGTTGGGTCAAATAAAATTTATCAAAATCAAAGCATATCCAGAAATATATCCTATGCAGTTAAGTCGGTATCCACAATACAGGATTAAACGAAGTATATAAATTTCGAATATCTCAGATCCGACAGGCAAACGTGTGCACGGTTTCAAGCAAGCAAACAAACAAGCAAGACGATCAGAGTTTAGTATTATATAGATAGATAATATAAATGGGTTCAACGTCGAACACGGAATTGCGCATAACTCACGATCACAGGGACTGTTTCATGACTCAAATATGTTTAATAAATGCGACTGAATTCATTACAATTTATTTATAATTTTTTTCTATTCCGAGCTGATTTGCTAGTTAATTCTCTATACCCCTCAAGGGGCATAAGATAGCATTAGGGTTAGGTTTGCCTATCGTAGGCTACGGGGACTGGTGACCGCAGGGGGCGCTGTTAGGTCACTTCAGCTACACTTAAGCCTTGGGAACTTTTGCCTTTCTGACCCTTCTACTTCCTCCAGTTTTAACACCTTTGCCGTTTCTTCTTCGTCTTATTTTCCTCTTCCTTCTTAACTAGCTGTTTCTACGTCCAGGGGATCATGCGTGGGAACGCACCTTCTGCATAGAACCCTTGTTTGCTTCAGCACACGCTCAATGGTCCTGTCACTTTCTGTGCGACAGGATTTGAGTCCCTGAAGTGTTGTGTTCGCTAGGACAACTATTACCACTTATTCCATCAGAAGGGTAATTAAAGTTCATCTTCATTTTAGAGTTTACTCAGGAAATAAATAAACATACGAAAGCAAAATTGTAGATCTGTGTTTACTCATAAATTATATGTATAGCGAAGTACACGTACGTGAACCATGTGTATTTTTAAGGCGTAAGTATAGCTGGAATTAGCATAGGCTTTTAAAAGATACTTATTTCGTTGGTGCACCATTGACAATGTACACGCACAACAATCCAGCGAGATACATAAATGAACATAAAACTTGTTCGTGATTTACGAGTACCTAAAGTACGCTGTGAAGCTTGAATTTTTTTGACCGGTTTATTCTTTCTGTAAGCATCTTGATAGCTATGACGAGAAAACCTTGTTATCATTATCAGGAACGACGATGAAATCATATTTCCTGTCTCACCTGAAAGCATTACGGCTAAGAAATTTTTCTTTCGGTGTATTTGGAGACGCTTTATTGAAAGTTTAAGTGAAATTAGAATGAAAAGTTTAAAGTAAAAAATTCTGGAAGTGCACTTTTATGACGCTTCCAAATTTTGCCTTCTCATTTTAATGGATACGAGGTACTGTTTCTAGTGACGATAAGTTTCAGTACATAAATATATATATATATATACATTCCCAATTGTGAGAGTCCTCCCTAATATCAGAGTACTCGCATGAATGAAACTCGACAGCGATGTAACGTAATTCTTCAATTTTTTAAACTGAGTTTTCAGAATATCAGTACAGCTATTAAATGAATAATGCAGATGTAAAGATTTTTGTGACGGCTAATTGGAACCCTGATTCAGTGATGAATGTTCTTAACCTAGAAACTTCTGATTAAGTAGTAGTTCTGAGGCACTAAGTTCTACCTCCAAGTACATCTGATGTACTAAGCAGCACATTCTGCAGCGAAGCGTAAAAATCTCTCCCTACTTAATTTAGAGGCTACCTCAGAGGAAGGAAGCCTCACAATGAGGCTGTTACATAATATCTCGCCTTCATTGTGACTGTCTTTCGTAAATATAAGCAATATTTTCATGGTATCCATTAATATATTAGCGTCTTATGAACTAATTGCAATAAATAGAGAGCGCATCCCAACGTTAAAATCTGAGAAGAATTGCTCGTGTACAACTAGTCTATAGCGGATGTGTAGTTCACTAGTCTATAGCGAATGTTTAGTTCACTAGGTCGTGCATCAAGAATGCCCTTGATGTGTCAAAAATGGCAGCACAGTGAACACTTAATTCTGCTACTGAAAATCGCAAATCATTTTAAGCGCCGAATTGGATTCGTTTAAATTAATTTTGCCTCACATTTGGCAGCACCTACGTTTGCAAGAATAATCACGTTCCTTTCCAATGAGTTGACAGCGCAACTGTCTCAAATCAATTTTGTAAAAATAGTTTTCTGGATTCATTTATACATCACGAAAGATATTTTACGAGCTTAAGAGGACGGAAAACTCAAGAAACACGAATATCACGAGAGAGTATTTCTAAGTCCTGGAGATCGCTACGCTTAGTCCTCCCTAGCGGTACCAGCCGAGAAGGTACTGCAGCAGGTTGATAGTCTTCACTTGGGGCGAACTCTCTGTCGTTTGTCCGAAGCCTGCCACGCGAATGGTGCTGTCGCTCTGAGAGTTAGAACGGACTTCTTCAACAGGACACACGGTGTCGTACTTGAGGCTGAACCTCAAGGGGGACTTCGACGCTCCCAGAGACCTCACCGAAATGCGCTCCATGTCCGTGAACAGACCTAGCAAAAAGACATCACCAGTTAACCGAGAATAAACAGAGTACACAATGTAAATATTGCAGTTCTAATGAGATGATGTTGAGCTCGCTTAAAATAATGAAAGTGTATTCACAATTTGAACAAATCATAAATGGTTTCTTGCTGTGACAAGAAAGGCCGATGTAAATTGATAGCCGGTTTGACTACGTTATTTAAATGACAGTCACCGGACGTGGTTTGCACAACTGAGGACTGAACCCCGGTTATGACGGGGCGAAAATACGCTAAAAACCGATCATGGTTGCTTAAATGAACATTTACTGTGCAGTGTTCAATAAATAATGATTTCTTGAACTTTGCAGTTGTAGGAATAGAGCTGATGAGGGCAGCAATAATACAGTAGAACCTTGCAGTACGAGTGCAGCATAGCACGAGCTATTTGCCGCGCAAACCAAAGTTCGCGCAAATTTTGTCTTTATACAAAAACGGAAATCTGAAATACGAGTGAGTTTCACACTCGTCCGCAAGTCAGCTCTGAGTTAGTACACGACATACGTTTTCTGAAAGAGCGCAGACCCTAGTCCTGAAGTTCACGTGGGCATCACATTACAGCTGCAGTGCTTGTGGTCGACGTGAATGTATCACAGATGAAGCGGCATGAGGCTTCCCAATTGTTGGGTAAAATCATGCTTGCAATGTACATATCAGTGGTCTAGTAAACTTATTTAAAGAGACTGTTTCCGCACATGTTACTGACATTTTGACAAGCATGAAAAACAAACTTTTGTTGATGAATTTCCAATGACGTACCCTTCAGGTGCGAAAAATGAACACAAGGGGCCCCAAAAGCTTCAAATGACATCGTTATGATGGCGTTTCAAATGATAAACGCCGACATCGTTCTTCCTGAGCTATTCATGAAAGCCTTCTTATTCTTGATGAAACCAGGGAACATATTGCTATTGCTTTGTCTTTTTTAGTTTTCATAATTGTCAGTGTCATTACTCCTGCATTTTCTGACATAAGATCTAAAAAAATTGTCTAAGACTGTTTCTATGGACTAGAGTATATGAATCATTCGTTATATTAGTACAATGGAAAGAATGATGAGTAAAAAAACGAGTAACTCGGGTTGCAAGCAACGAACGAACAAACTAGACTCGTTCTGCGAAGCATCCCCACACGTACATCAATTGGTAAGTGTTTAATACACAGTAAAAATTATATATAAAAATACTGAAAAAACAATCTTCATACTCACGCTGGGCTTCATCTCGGATAGGCTCCGATTTCATTAATAAGTCACAGACTTTCACGTCGTTAACTTTGATGAAGGAATCTTCACAGACTTCGTTGTTGTAAATGGTCACTGCATCAACCACATTCTCCTCCGTATAAGGCACTGACATCACCGTGGGCGCGCTGGTGAGAGGAGTCGTCTGAGAGGAGTACGGTCTTGGATAGGGAGACGTGTTCACAGGATCACTCTCAGTGTCGTCACGTATGGAGGCAGTGGTAATTTTCTTTAAATCCTCAAGAGCGTCTTCGACAGTAGCATATGATTTGGTCGATACGACTCCGTCAGAAGTGGTCGAGATCGTAAAGAGAGGATTCTTTGTGGTTTCTGCAACAGTCACAGGCTCTGGCTCCGGCTCCTCCACTTCAGCAGCTTGAGAATGAAGCTCGTAGATCATGGTTGCAAACGGATCATTGGGGGAAACCTCTTCTCCTAAGAATATCTCAGTAAACGGAGATGTACTTGATTGCGTGGGTTGAGAAGTTTCTTCTTCTATTTCTTCCACTTCTTCTTCTACAACTTGTGTTGTAACTGGAGCAGGTTGAACGGTTTCAGCTTGAAGGGCTTCCCTTATTTTGTCAGGTATTTCAGTGCCAGGAGGGGCAGACACGGTTACGCGCTGCAGTCCTGGTCTCACTTGCGTAGTCGTATACCTGATGGTGGGGCGGCTGGTGACTCTTACGGTTGTTTTTCTCGTTGGTTTCACAATAGGGGTTGTGACTTTTATCACTTCAGGTTTCTTGGTAAAACGAGTAGTTCTTGGAGGCTGTGTGACCCTATTTGTCACGGGTGCTGATGTAAATCTCGTAACTACTGGAGATTTGGTATACCTAGTAGTTAGAGGAGGAATTTTCGTAACCCGAATAACTTGGGGTCGCTTTGTTGGTATGAGTTCCTTTCTTGTAGTAAGCTTGGTTGGGTTTGTTAACACAGTGATTGAAGGCTTTGCCGAACTCGCGGATATTCGTTGAATAATCCGTGTTGGGATTGGTTTCGTTGAAACTCGATCTCTAGTCGCGAAATTGGACTGTGAATTATCTACTAATGTTGTTACAAAATTGCTTCCAGGTTCTTCAGAATTTTTCTTACTGGATGAAGAAATTGCTGCCATGGATGAAGAAAAAGTTTCTGTTGGTATCCTAACTGTTGAAGGGAGAGTACTGTACGATTCCGGTAAAATGCTTTCTTCGTCTTCAGTATCATACTTTTCATTACTTTCACTTACGATATTAAACACATTTTCAATAACCTTATCCAACTCTGTAATGTCATTAATTTTAATTTTTGTGTAATTCTGAGTAACAGGTCCTGTTTCAATAACAGTTATAATTTTTTCTCTTGAATTTCCATTATTGGCGGAATTGATATGCATTTCTGTTACTGTGCCAGAAGGATGTTTAAATACTAAGTGAGGCTTGCTTGGGATGTTTTCTTGTGGCTCAATCTTTCCAGGAGATATTTTAATGTCATGAGGTAAAATAACTCTGCTCGTTGTTGAGAGTACAGTTGGGGATGGGGTCGGCTTAGTTTCTTCGTTCTTCAAGAAAATCCATCGGACTCCATCATGTTTGAGAGTATATTCATCATCTGGATCGATGGACGACAATGTTGTCAGGTCATTCAAACTAATCTGCGTAGGCGAAGATTTCTTCTTTGACTCTTCCTGACTTTTTACTAGAGTCGCCGGCCTTTCAAAACCTTGGAATATGGGGTCATCGGGACCGTAGGTCATTGGGTCATACATTACGACCGACGCTACGGGATACCCAGGTTTCAACAGATTAATTGGGGCTGATGTCGCTGGTTCGTAATATAAGGGGGTAGGATACTTTGGATCAGCTTCTTGCTCTTGCTCTTGTTCTTCCAACTGGTCTTCTAAGTTTTTTATCATTCCCAGATGGAAATATTTATCCATCGATGTCGTGGACTCGGGTGCTTTGGTTTCAGAATTTTTAGTCCTAACTATATATGACGTTGGAATTGGAGAACCATCGGGTAACACCATCACTTCTTGACGGCTGTGCTCGACGGCGTAGTTGTCAGTTGCTGGTTCGTTAGTTACGTCGTTGATATCGTTACTTACAAAGTTTTTGTCTTCTTCATCGTCATAGTAGTAGTAATAGTAAGTGTCTTCCGGAAGACCGGCTCTTTGGCTAAATTCCTCCTTCATCTGATCTAACTGGTTCTTGCTCTGCAACAGGCTCTCAAGCCCTGTGCTCGTGGTTGGTTGTAGCTGCCCCATCACTTCCCCAAGTTGGCTATAAACTGGGTCGGAAACCAGAGAGTACCCTGGGGGCATAGAGCGAGACGATGGGTTCATCTGCAGCCGGTGGTTAGAAGACCTAGACTTGAATTGTTCATGTTCTTTGTTGTTGTCGAAAGCCATCACTATCGGGAGCTTGGCTGATCGAGATCGGCGGTTGAAGCCTCGAGTGAAGAAACTCCCGACCTTGCGCCTCCGAGTCCGCACTTCATTTTCCGACTGTCGCAAGTCGATATCTTCCGCGCGCCTCTCGCAGCCAGCGCGTCTGTAGAGGAAGGAAATTCTCTTAAAAAAAGAAATACTGTCATTTTCATGGCGTGAGCAGAGATAAAAAAGGTTGACAATTTTTCAGAGAATGAATTTTATACGTATTGAATGAACTTCATACAGATACATCAAAGAATGAATGTGAGTTACCAGAGTGATAATATTCTGTACAGTGCACGTAAATTTTCAATTCGAGCTGTAATCCTTCCTTGGTGAATCAAGCTCTTGAAATATAAGAACGCATTGTTAGATACGGCGCTGCCAGCTCCCTCTCCCATATGGGTGCACGCGGATAGATAGTATGCAATTAGTACTTTTATGTATATTTTAGAGATATGAGAGTCCTCGAGGATAAAACTAGGGGCCCAAGTGCAATAGCTGC
>VOMN01139762.1:0-39826 GCA_014899125.1 Orchestia grillus | reverse complement strand
TCCTCCGGTAAGCACGTGGACACTTTAATGGTGGATCTTGGACCCTTCAACAAGACTCCGCTCCATCCCAAAGCTTCAAAATGACCCATGCTTCAGGCATGATTTCCATGCCGTACTCGTAGCGTGATGGCCTCGCAGCCGAGAGGAACAGGGCTTGAATCTCGGCGCAGGAAGGGATTTCACGTTTCCAGGGAGTACTTCTCTCGGCAAAGGAAGTTTAGGCCACACATTCCTCACATCCTTCACCACGCTAGTAGTTGTAAGGCATTAAAATTCCAACGGTAAAACGTGTTGGAATTAATAAAGGTTCTTTTCATGCAGAACTTTATAAGTGTTCGTGTGCTGAGGTGAGGCCATCGACGTGTGTGCGAGCCGCCCTTCAGCTGCCTCTTCGAATATATTGTTTCCACGCCTGAAGAATTCATTAAGAAACCTGTTATAATGGTTTTTGTTCAATGTTTGACTTGACTTTATTCATGTAACAGGAAAACAATACATCGCAACCTCAGAATGAAGCTGGTACTGCCAATAATATAAGTTTGTTCAGGACATTTCCTAACCCTACCAAAAAGGAATCTTTTATCGACCTCGAAATGAGAGTAAAAAATCTATGCAAAAATTCATAACATAAAACACGCTATCTGAGTAGTAAAAACAGCCATAAACATCGTGTGTTACAGTAGAACGATTTTTCAATGAAGAATAATTACTTTATCCAAATCTCTTACGGAATTGGTACAAAAATATTGATACCTACATCCTGAATATATAGCTGCAGCTCACATTTTACGAAATTTTCATAAATAAAAAAACCTTGTTTCTATTTTTAGGTGCGCATGTACCAGTCACTTTCGAGATGACACTTCACTAGCGATAGTAAAGAACTGTTCCTCAGGCGCGTGGAGTAGCCGGACCCGGAGAACTCATACTACAGGCGGAAGAAGGAGAACCGTTCGTTAGACGTGCAAAGTTGGTCTGTCGTGTCTGTGCCTTGTTACAAGATCTGAAATACTTCAACCATTAAGTATTTAGTCACGTGCTCAATATTTTGGCAAATGTTGTTCATTAAGGCTTTCTACAAGCTGTCCCTGATAGGCCGCCCTTGCCTCACTATCATCAGACGGCGGAGGGAAACGGTCTCATTCAATAGCTCGCGGATATGCGAAGGGACACCATGCACACAAATCGGCGGCACCCCAGTGTGGCCAGGGCATAAAGGCCCAAACATTTTCATGATATTCAAGATAAGGTAACAGTACTCGTACATTAGTAGAGGACAAATTTATGCCTGAAAAACTTGTTGTGTTCATGCAAAAACTATTGGTTGATTCCCTGAAGGGAACTGCGATCTTCGAATGCAACACAGCATGCAAAATACGACGCTCAAAATGGTATTTCAGATCGGTAGCTATGGAGCAGGCCACATTTTCTCAACTAAGCAAACGCAATACAATGTAGATAATGTCAATCTTGACTGTTATGTCTCTATCTCACAGGATAGAAAATGAATATCAAGCTTTGCTATTCATGTTGTGATGTGAGTAGTGGAATGTTGCTGCTGCTCTTAGGACTATTAGTACATGTAACTAAGAGGCGCTAAACAAGAAGTAGCGTTTTTAGACGCCTCTGCAGAATACAAAGGGTGCTGGAGTAGTCTGACTAAGGTGTCTTTTCACAGACAAAAAAATTTGTCAAGAACAATTGTTAAATCACGTTTGTAAACTGAGGTAAAGTTGAGAAGTTAGATCATGTAAGTCATTACTTTACTCACACGTTGTCTCGTGGTAGGAGAGTTTTGTTCTCAACTGAAACTTTTCTTGTTGACGAGTTAAAAAAATTCAATAACATGGGTAGGAGTTCTTACGATTAGATCCAGTCCTATCATAAATTTATTCTCTCTGTCTCTCTTATAACATATTAAATTAAGTTTGTGCTAAGGAAGTTAAAACGGATGTTACTTTTCTTTAGAGTACCCGTAAACGTAACGTGAGCTCGTCTTCGCGCATGTTTTCGCACCGATTAATTTTGAAAATATTTAAATAAACACTAACATTAGAAGAGCATTTGATTCTTATCTCGCTTGAATGAATCGGCTTAAACGAAAATAACCAGATACACTAGATACACCAGGTACACCAGGCCCTCCAGATACACCAGGCACACCAGATACACCAGATACACCAGGTACACCAGATACACCAGGTACTACACCAGGTACTACACCAGGTACTACACCAGGTACTACATAGGTACACCAGGTACACCAGTGCCACGGTCCAACTTGTATCCGATTAAACAATTCCTTGTGTGCCCCTGAATAGAGAATTGTGGAAAAACACATGCTTCAATTTGAATGTGTTTTAACGTTAATATGTTGCCTTACGTACATATTCTTTGAAACAAAGGCTTAGAAACGCTTGTTAAATTTGCGTCAGGATGCCCACCATTAGTTTTAACTTCCTCTTTTGCACATCATTGAAACTTCCTAAGTACTGCTTTCATTTTATTTTCTCGAGATCTTCCATAGTTTTTTTACACATTTTGCCGGGCTACTATAAAGTGGTGCACTTTATGATCGATCTCTTTTACCAAACTTAAGAAGTCATGGAAGTCTAAAATAGTTGGATCTAAACTAACTTGAGACCTTACGGCTTTGCTACATATCTGCGTCCAGAGCTGGGCAGCGCTACTTTGAAATGTAGCGGCCGCTACTGCAACCGCTACATGCTCTAAATGTAGCGGGCTCTACCGCTACCGCTACATTGCTTCAAATGTAGCGCCGCTACCGTTACCGCTACATGTAGCGCGCTACTGCCCACCTCTGTCTGCGTCTCTGACTCACACGTTTCTGACTCGTAGACCAGTAAACTCCGAAGTATTTGATCATAGCGGTATTATAAAATTAATCCCTGTGTATTCGAAGAGACTAAACTCTTTATCTGTCCAAAGGATGCACTTTACTTTCGAAAATATAGATATAGTAAAAGTACTCGTATGTACTTATCGACAGCGACACATTATTCTGGGAAATAGTATGAAAGAAGGCCAACTGTCATCATTATCTGACAATGGGAAAGATCACCATTCATTGCCAGAGACATCGTCCCAAACATTTTGATACCGTCGTTAGGCAGCCCTGATAAATATAACTTTTTTCTTGACCAGCTCAGCAATCTCTTTTAGAATCGTCAAAGAAGTTTTTTAAAAGAAATTTTCTCACGCATTCAGTTGAAAGGTAATTTTCTCATTGATCTCAGAGGAGCTCTAGGCATACGGGCTTTCAAGTTCCATTTGAAATTTTTGGGCCTTGAAAATGTTTAAATTACATTAGAAAGATGCTCCCAAGTCCCTTTCGAGATGTAGAATACATCATGTGTTCCCCATAAGCTTTCTAGTCAATAATCAAAATTGTGCTGAATTTTATCCTTTATAAATTTACGAAACTAGTTCACAGCTGACAAACAATGCTTTATTCTAGTTTAAATTTCAAAATTTGTCATCTTATGCGTTGAAAGGAACACTAAGGAATCCAGACTGCTTAAGGTAAATGTATATTTTCTCACTCAGCTTCACTTTTCGCTAGATTTACTGAGCTCTATGATTCTTTTTCATTCTCTAGTACCGAACAAAGTAAAATTCTTTAGACTTATGAGGGTGAAAGAAATGAACAACCAAACAAACCTCTTGTGCGTAACACATCTAGTACGAGGAAATATTCAAGGTGCGCGACGGGCCAAGACTCTAAAACTTTTTACATTTCATTAGTATATTTATACACGCAATCTCCACAAAAAAAGAGATTTAATACCAGGCAACCGTTCGAATATTTGAAATTTTGATTCGTAATGCTTCCATTGAATAATGTGCGCTCAACATTGAGCTCTAGTCGTGCTGCTGAACATGAATGCGACCCGGCTGCGTTGATGGTTGTAGCAGTGACCATTGAAGGAGAGAGAGACAGACTTCCAAGGCATGTCATTGGGATTGGATTTCTCATCATTACCAGAAAGTAATACTGTTATAATTTCAACGAAGCCATTGCTGTAAAAGTTAAATCGAACTATTTTAGTGTTTTTCCATTGTTTAGGCTCTTTTTCCCACGTTTATAAGTCATCCGGTAGCGTTTGGTAACGATTTCCATGAATGAATGTGAGAGTACGATACGCAAGTTGTAGTAGTACGACTGTTGTGTGGCGCTGTTTTTGATGGTGATGAAATCGCTAATCATGGTTGATGCTGATACAGAAATTAGTTTAATGTTGTGCTTGAGGATACTAAACTCTAATGTAAAGTGCTTCATTTGGATATATTGTGATGGGGATTTAGATTTTTATCGGCGAGACTAGGTGAGGATATGTCGCAACAAATTACAATTTCATGGTAATGACACTGTAGTATACCTCGGGAGACTTTCGACAGTTTTTGAAACTATGCACGAGAAATAGTGACCGTCAAGTGTAATGAAAGAAGTGTTCATATATGTTTGTCATTCACAAGAGCCATAAATTATTCCTAAAAATTTTTAGGCTAAAGGGGAAAAGCAATTTCTTATTTTATTCATTTGAACACATCTAAATTCCATTCATTGTAACGTTGATTGTTGTTTATTTGTAATATTAAATATGATGGGTGACAATTTAGTAAAAAGATTCCTTCAATTTTTTGGCCGACGTCGTACCTCTGGCAAAGAACATGTTAGACTATATGTGGCAACTTCTCCACTATTGGGAAGTAGAAACGTAAAACTGAATCATGCAGCAATTGCACAGTAAATAACGAGTCAAAAATCTTTTTAAAAATTATTTAACCTTAATATACTATCTTTTAAACACTTTGTATTTAATGTTTTTCATTCACTCGCGCATTATTGTTCGGCTGTGAGAAGCATTTATTCCATTTAGAAATTTAAAATAATGTATAAAGATGCAGAAACTTCAATAAAAATTTATGAATTTCTTTTATGGGGGAGTATCAAACCTGTTTCCCAGCTCTACACATATAGCTTACGTTTATATGAACGCACATCTTTGCCGTGAATGTGCTCGCCTAACTTCCGTCCCATACGTTACGTTCAGCCGAACAGATGCCACATCTCGCTAGAATATGAAATATTTTTCTATAGTGTTGGAATAGGTTCTTAAAATATTATAATTTATCCAAAAGTTCTTTTATACATTTTAAGATAAAATGTTTTGACATATTAAAAAAAATTCACAAATTAAAAATAATCTTGATTTGCTTTTACACGAGTTGGCGTGTAAGACAGCCGCTAACCTTCCAAATCCCGAGTATTGCGCTAAACAAGCTAGTACTGCATGTTTGTCCATGCAGTACTAAATTCAAGATACAAAGTTAAATTATAAGAACCTTAAACAGTAATAATAAAGTTTTTCCTTTGAAATGTTTTCTTATAAACGTTTTTCACACCCATACGTAAAATACGTTTAAAATATGGCGCGCAGGGTGGGCAGGGCGCAGCTACACGGGTTACACGAGGAATTTCCCGCCAAACGAGAGTGTAGCGCGTTCGGTGAAGGACTACGCTGTTTTACGCAGCAATATATTGAATTTGTGCTGGTGATTGAAGGTGCATCGAAGCAAAAATTTTGTAGAGGTGTCAAGAAATATCTTACGGATGAGGATGTATACCAAATCCGGTGAAAAACGCCGTTTCGACGAAATGGACGGCGATGACGAAGAAGCTATCGGAACATTGTGCAGGTATGGAGAGGACTGCTTTGAGTACGAACTTGAGCTCTCTTGCCAGCGCCCTGCCGTCGGTTCTCGCTGAGTGTCGAGAGTTTAGATCCCTATTTTTAGTGTCCCAGTGTGTAGATGAATATGCTTGATTTGTTTGAATTGATCATTTGTTGTGTTGATATGTATTTATTAATCATTTGGCGGGAATGTTATTTGGTGCCAGCTGATCGGCGCCATGCTGGTGGTAGTGATCAGCTGACACCTGGCGCGGGCCTCTTCATAGCTTTCCCTACTGGCCCTCCCGTTTGCCCTCTGTTGCCCTTCAGACTCCTCTCACATCTTTTGGAGGGCCTTTTTGCGTGTTGTATATGAAAGCTGACTCGCAGTCCCCAAACCACTTGCTTATTTTTTGACTTCGATAGTCAGCTGAGGCCGCCGGCCGGCTGGAGTTGCGTCTGACGACACGCCCTAGCAGCTGTTTGCCGGTGTGACCCTTTCTAATTACTCATCTACTCTTTTTTTGCTTATCAACATTGATTCTCATACGTACTATGTTATCATGTCATAATAATTGTTGTACGCTTTACTAATTTTTGTTTCTTACGTTTTGTCGTGTTATTCATGCATTTTAGGATTTTGTTTCTACCACGTGTTTCCGTGTGTGTATAAAGTACTCACCCCAGAAAATGTATTCATTCTGTAGCCAAGCAGCGGAACAATATGAACATGTTTTAACTTTCGAACGACATTCATGGAAAGCAAAAAATAATTTATTTGAACTTCGAGATTTCGAAAACACCATCGAAGATAATTCGGTGTGATTATGTTGCATGTACGTGTATGTACATTGATTCAAAGCTCGGGACGGACGATATGTTCGAACAGTGGGCAGAGGTGATGGCATGAGTCAGAACCGTGGGACGCTGTTGTATCCATTTATGGTTTGTCTTGGTCCCGGCCCTTGCTCCGTAGACGCCGCCTAGCTTGGATTTACCATCCCACCTGCGCCCAGTAATTCTCTGTGACCCACGTTTCGACAGTTTTTTCTAATTCACAAATTAACCCTGTGAAGGTAGTGCGCTATTCAAATTTTTTCCCGTAAATCATATTTACCTATAGAGAGTATAATTCAGAGCCTATGAGCCGCGCCGTGAAGGTACGACAAGTTGAACATTTTTTCGTGAGTGTGGGTGATGCGAACAATTGCGTGCTTGTTGTGGGATGATGTCAGCGTGCTGCACCACTGAGAATAGGTTGAACAGTTGCTGTCGCCTGCGAGATGTAGGTCATGAGCTGTTGGCACCTGTGCAACTCGCGCTCATCAAGGGGCAGTTGTCCGTGGTGTTGCTAACGCACTTGCACGTTTTACTCAGGTGATGCCTACTCTCGGGAGAACTTATTCACTCATCATCTATAACCTACCGAATCTTAGTTATCATCTGCAAGGATTGGCGTTTTTTGTGGTGGTAAATACGTACTGAAATGAAGCTGTTCTCTGAGTAATTACATAGAATGGTTAACTGTGTGTTCTCACCTAGATCTATCAATGGGTTCACTATATTCAATCATGTAGCCCGGCGCCAGCGATGTACCCTGTTTCTAAGAATAGCGAACGAGTTCTTGTGTCCCATGACCTTGCTGTGATGTATACTAGCTTAGCTTGCATGTCGGGTTTTCTTGCAGCTCATTTTTTAAGTACTTTTCCTCAATAAAATTCTCATAGTAAGTAAACCTGCCTGTGATCGACTACGTTACAAACCTGATTTTATGTTGATGCTTAACGGCTTGCTATGTGTAAAACGCACCCAAGTGTTTTTGCCCACCCAAGTGGAAGAATTGAGATTACATAAGTAACGGCATGCAGAATATTTGTATATCACCGCAGGCAAGGAATTTTCATTCAAACAAGGAATATCAATGCTGTTGTGTGACTCATGTTCACATTTTTTTGAACTCGCACTTGTATACGAGCTCGGGTGAAATGGTGGTGCGTGGAATTACTACAGCTCCGAACCATTTCCTGTGGGTCTGCGTGCGTAACGCGTACGCTCGACTACGGAGTGCTGCTCATTGGTGGAGCCGGGGACCTTGCTTGCGGCCACAGCGGATACCCTGCCGTACATACACATGCGAGCCTGTCTACCTGCCGATAAAGCGCACCATTGTATCCCCCCGGCCTGGCGTCGTCGCGCCCGTGCACCACGTGGTTTTTCTCAGTTTGGTTGTTTCCTGCTTTTCATTTCTGCCGGACCCCATGACATTGCCCGGTCACCGTGACCGCTCGAGCTTATGAGCTCGATATATTTTCTTATCTTGCTTCATCTTTTAGCTTAATCGTTTGCCTACCCAATGACCCTCCCGCACCGCTGGTCGGTCCAGTTAGCATTGATGCGGGGCTCTGTATTTGATCATTTATCAAATCAGCTGATTTCGATGCTTTATTTCTTGTTACTGCTACACATCATCAGTGTTGATGCACTGAAATGTGAAGTATTTATGGTTGGTAAACATGTTGTAATAAACATGCGCTGCTGCTTGATTTGATTGATTAAAATGTACTCTTTACTCTTGAATGACTGGCGGCTGCACTTAATTTATTAAATGATTTAATTATAATTTAGTAACGTAAGTAAAATAATTATTCATGAATTTGTGGTTTTCGTTTGAATTTTTTATGATTTCAAAGGTATCAAAATTGGTATTCAGATGCTTATTCAATTCCAACCTTACCGCATTATTTATCCTTCGTTCAACTTGAGCAGTATTTTGTATGCTTTGTGCTTTCATTATGTTACACGTTTGTTAGAGATATTTGGGTTAGCGACCATTCTTTTAAATATTTTTGCAAAGATCTTTCCTTTTTATTCGATCACGTTGTTCCTACTTTTTAAGTATAGCAGCTATTATTCACTTGTCCCGAAGTTTCACTGAATTTTTCCCATATATTTCAATAGAGCCGGTGATCTTGGTTTCTCCAGCAATGGTTTGTGTGCATACTATGGTGTAGCGTGGTGCTCGCTAGTTCCCTTGGTCAAATGGAAACAAGTGTTCTCTGTTGCTCAGCTGGGATCTGGAAGGCAACAGTGGTTTCAATTACTATTTCCATACAGCATATTCAATAAATTACTGCTTGAATTTTCTACATGAATGAGCATCTGTTGGTACGGAATACTGCTGTAAGATATTTTTAAAGCATACGAGCCGCCATAATCCAGATGCAGTTCTTATCTAAGAGTAACATTCGGTGGTTACTAAGCCAACTGAATACCGCCTCTGTGGCGCCATAGAAGTCAGCTGATTGCGTGGTTGCTACAGAGTGCATTTGGCTTCAATTATTCAATCCTTTACTCTTCCATGCGTTGTTATCGTAGAATCAATCTCTAACCTATGTACATGTTTCATCATTTCGCGACTGAATGGTCGTATTTTCGTCCATCGCTGTTGCTGCGACACGTGCGGCCGTCAGCGTTCAGCCGCTGAGTCATTTGAATTTGCATTTGTGAAGGTGGATTTGGCCAGACTCTATCCTGGGCGGTCGCGTTCAGCGACGCGACGGTCGAACGACCGAACAAGCTAGAGCTGAGGTTGCTTGAGCACGAGCACGGCTTTGAGCAACCCCCGTAGCAAAGATGGCAGCTGTTGTTGGGGCGGGGGTGAAATAGGGGTTGCCAGTAACGCCGGAGAGCATTCGAGACGGTTTGGGAGGCGAGTATTGGGGGGCAATTGAGGGAGTAGCCGAGCTTTGGGACGCGCAGGGAAGGGGCAGTGCTCGGCGCAGACTGAGTTGCCAAATGTCTCCAATTATGCTTGACTGTCTGGTTGGAGAGAGATGCCGTCGCCGCTCATGCTGCTGGCTGCTGCTGCTATACTTCTACCTCTTCGAATGCCTGCCATCGTCGGCATCCACACTGCCGACGGCCATCTATGCTTACTGCTATAGGGTACTCATAATTGCAGAGGAGATGGCGGGGGACCGTCTTAATGTACGTCAAAAATATTTTTTAACGCTTAGATTTTAACTCATCGTTAGAGTAAAAGCCATTATTCGAGTTTTTAGGTGTTGTTTGAGATTCCGTAACTCAGTCGCTAGTTTCTATTCTCGAGACCGTAGGCTCCTTTGGTTACGGTGTGGTACTGCCGTGAAGTACTTCAGGAAATGCTTAGAAATGATTTTAAGTGGAGGCAGTTCTGGGCATTGCTAAAATTTTTCACCATTTCTGTTTTTTTTTTCAGAGGTAAAGAGTTTGCGTTCATATTTGATCTCTAATATGCATGTTAGAGTCTTCTCAGGGGGCATGAAATAGGCCATAGGCAATATAGTTAGGTCAGTTAGGTTCGTCTATCTTATGCTATGGGAACCTCCCCCCCATTGATTCGTTGTTAGGTTACCTCAGCTTTAGCTAGGCCTTCAGGACTTATCTTTCCTGCCCACTTTGCTACTTTTTATTTTCATGCCTCCTTCGCCGATAATTATTCTCTATATTTTCTTCCTTTTCTTTTTTAATATGCTGTTTCTATGCTCAGGGAATCTTGCTTGGGAATTTCACTAAATTTCACGGTTTAGAAAGTCCATAATAAATACCCTTCTTTTCGCTCTCTTGAGATTGCCTCTGGTGTGGCTAGGTAGTTCTAAATTGACAAACAAATAAATGGGCAGCGGATCACGTCTGGGAACACACCTTGTGCATATAGTCCCCGTTTTTGTTAAGTCCATACTTGATGGTCCCTTCTCTCTCAGTGCGAACTAGCCCGAGTTGTTAGAGCGTTGCTGTCCCTACTACTAGTAGTAGATATTAGAGTTGTTCGTTTATAAAAGGAGAGTGTGACAAACAGTGAAAAATTATGCGTATGCCTGGAATTTAAATACTCTCGAAAGCATGTTTTAACAGTACATTTGATAACAGTACTTTCATTGGATACCGTGGAAATATCGATCCAACAAGATTCGTTTTTTTCTAGCGTCAAGGGTGTTAGTGAAGGTTTATAGTTTAATTCTAAATTGAGATCAACTAACTTGATTTTGGTTCACTCCGTAAAAATAGCTTATCAGAAAGTAACTTCCTCCTTAGTAAGGCAATTATTAAAATGCCGTTTTAATCATAAAATTTATTTGTTAAAAGATTTTTTGAAACTTGTGATGTATTCGTTATTGTTAAATGTTGTCATATCAGTCCATAGTGAGAAGGAGTGGTCATCTTACCTGCTCTTTTTGGTCTTCTTTATAGTTACTATTGTATTCAACTTTTCGGTCTTTAAAGAAATATCTGTGTGGACTTAAGAATTTTTTTTCATGAAATCCTGTTTTTTTAAACTTAATGATCATAAGTCTAAATATAATTCGTTTTCTGAAGAGACTTGAGAAAAATATATTTTCTCATTACCTAAACGCTAATCCTTGTTATATTTTGTGAACACTTAAGAAGAATGATCTTGTGAGGTGTGCTCCTTCTCAGTATTGAGCTTGGAAGCCTTTTTATAACCGCACACGTAAGCCAGCATGCATTTCCACCGTCTCCGAACGAAAGAATGCGCGTGTTGTGAAGAGACGACCACCACTACCGGCAGCAGCCACTTGCTGTAGTATGAAGCATCGGAACGCTTGGAATGCGCTGAGTAACCTGTTCTGCAGTATCCTACTCCCTCCTTCCCCTCTCCACTTCGGCTTATCCCGCACATGCCTGCTCAGAGGCATTGCTCGGCCCGTTCTTCATCCGTACAGTCTTTCTTATAGAAATCGCAAAATTTTAGGATCTCAGCAAGTCATGCTAATACTATTCTATGTAAAAGAGAAGTTGTTGAAAGTTATAATTTATAGGTTTGCAATGTTTTCATCAGGTATTGAATAAACCTAGAGATGGTATCTGGTATGTTCATTTACGTCTTGTAATTTCGTACTTGTCTTTCAATGCTTTTCTTAGTTTATTCATAAATGTATGCAATTTTGTACTTCTGTGTCTAACTGAAATTGAAGTATCTTATATAAATTTTAATTGCTACGTTATGGAACCTGTTTTCTGGCAAGACATTATCACAAGTTTGGTAAATCACCCGTCTTGATCATTTTGAAAATTTCTGCCTTGCCTTTCGTTGCTTGGTGTGGATACGAGAATTGAGAATCAAAATATGCTAATAAAAATAATTGCTTGTGAAGAACTGGTGAGCGTGTGAAGAGGAACGAGTCAGCTGGGAAGCTCTTGCAGGTGTAAGGTGACAGGGTCCGGAGGAGCTCCCGAGCGAAGCATGCGTGCTTATGTACGAACTGCTCAACAATACTTTAGTAGTGGTCTCACATTCTTTCGAGGATTTATGATAGTTAGAGCACTGTGCAAACGGTATTTTTAGTGGTCCTGCAGAGTACACGCTGTGTTGTTGAATTGCCTCTATTGCAGTCACTTATATTCTTCATGGACTTAAACTGTGTTTGTAAAGAAAGCTGTCTCGTATTTTGAAATTATTCTAATTTTTTTTATTGTTCTCGAAAATAAGTTGACGTATCCACGTAGTAACAAGTTCTGAAGTTGAAAAAGTTTCGGTTACTCGTAGGAGATAACTGGCTGACCGTATGTCCTTGAAGTGTGGCCTTCACTTGCCGACGTTCTCTCGTCTGGGAGTACGGAAGTCTGCGCTTCTCGCCTGGAGAAATTTGTAGGACACGAGGCATCTTGGCTCAATCGAAATGAATCCTCTATCACCATTCCCTAAAATTCATGTCGTCTCCAATTACTGCTTAGATTGTTGTTGGTGAAATGGAGTTGAAGGCGCACTTTGAATTCCAACCTGGAAGTGTTTCCGCATGGTTTACGAGTTCTACGCATTACAGAGTTGATGACAAGACGAGTGTGTGTTGGTAGTGGATGTGATTGTGTAGTGGGCGACAGATGGTCAGACGAGAGGAAGAGGTGATGGGGCGGAGAAAGGAAGGAAGGGCGGAGAACGCCTCCGAGAGCGGGTGTGGCATGGCAGCAGCAACGGCGAACTCGTATCGATTTTCTCTAGCATGCTCTACTTGTTCTCTTGCTTGATGTTGCTTCCCTTTTCCCGGTTGGCTGCGAGAGAACTGACCGCCACAAGCTGGGCGAGAGCTGCACCCGTGCACCTTCGAGCTGTGATCGATGCCGCCTCATCTTCTGAGTAAACTTACCTCTTGACCGTTTTGCTTTCATCTTTACTCCCTTGCGTCATTTTCAAATTCATTCCCATCGCTGAATTGAACCGAGATATTTTCGGTGCAACACGTACTACCAAATGCATTGTCATATTTTCCGGCTTTCTAAGGACACAGCTAAGGTCCACAATTTCATACTTTAGGTTGTATCTGATGTACTCTCGATAGTGCGTCTGAAATTGCCCTTAGTTTACGTAACGGAAAAAAATTGTGGGGAAGGTCTACAAACTTTGGTAGAAAGCAAAGAGTGTATTATATCCCTTAAAATCTTATGTTGCCATTTCCAATGTCGCTTTCTAACAAGGGAGTCGATAACCTCATTCTACTAGCCATGTTTATTTGTTTCAAAACTACATTATCTTGAATTTTTATGCTTCGATGCATATGCAGATTATGAAGAGATTTTTCTTATCATGAGACCATAGAAAGTAAATATGTATATACTATTTACTAATAGATATACAGTTTATATTGTGGCCCCAGTGTGGCCCGGGCGTGAAGGCCCAAACATCTACAAGGTGTCCAAGGTAATGCATACAGAAATATTAATTGTTGAGCTCCTGAATTGAATGAGCGAAAAAGTTTGATAATATTGATTGCATGTTGTAAATGTCTGCTTTCATATAAATCTACAATGACACAGCGCTCCCCTCCCTGTGTGTACTGGGGTACCAGTTTCGTGTGAAAAAATGAATCGGACTGATTCAAGACTTGCCTTCGTGCACGTTAGTAATATCGCGTATGAGTTGATGGCTGATCTGCGGATGTGAAGAGAGTTTTGAAAATGGGATTTCTTAACTCAGTCGTAGAATTCATGTGTGACACTATCAACCGAAAAAATGTTGATGAGGGCGAGGAGTATCTTGCAAATTTGCCTTCTCTGTACTTGCGGTTCATCAGCTGCTCGTCGTTTGCACCAACCCCGCCAACATTTATTGATTCGCCTCAGCAGTGCCGGCACACAGCCTACTCTCTCTCCCTTGGTCGCTTGCTCGCTCGCTTATATGTTTTGGCTTAAAATTAAGTTCGCTGAAATATCTTCATTTTTTGCATTAATATACGACGTACTCTTAGCGACCTGTTAGTAATATTGTGTTGTTCTTACCCACTACTGGTTCCTATGTTTTAAAATTACTCGCATCTCATGTATTCACGGTTCTTATTTTCAAAGCCAAATTTCGTCGGAACAAAGACACGTATTTTTTATTGTGCGTTGTATAGTCGATTAATTGAAAGTCGACGGGACTTTGAAGGGTATTCGGAATTCCATTAACCTCGGTGCTTTAGGTATTCCCTCGGCTGTTTCGTAGAGTGGTGGTTTCTTGCAAGCGCAGGCTGTCTCAGCTGCTCTCCACTCGATCCCCTTGGCTGGGGCTAGAGTAAGGGTTGGAGTAGTGCCGCGGTACGCATGCTCCCAAAATATCCCAGACAGAGCGGAATTATTCCGCCGTCTGGCCGTCTCTTGGCTGCCGACCTTGCGTCTTGCTCACAAGCCTTCTTTAGCTCTACTACTACATACAACTCGCTCTCTCTATTCCCTTTTCAGTATTCCCCTCTTATTTCTTAGGCTTCGTGGCGCGACTTAAGATGCGAATTTAAATGTATTGGTCGATCACATCCTCGGTAACTAAAGACATGAAAGAGTATGTGATTAATTTTTTGTATTTTTCTTTTTAGGATGAGTGGAGGACATCCTACGTCCCCCGTCTGTTCCATGGAAAATGAAAAGCGTATTCGTCGGGAGATCGCTAACAGCAATGAGCGACGCCGGATGCAGAGTATCAACGCTGGATTTGCTTCTCTCAAGCAACTTTTGCCGCACACTGAAGGGGAAAAACTTAGCAAAGTAAGAGATAATTCTTATGGTGCCCTTAATTTTCTTTCAGATTGTTTTAATTTTCCTTGTTCAATTCCTTTACAATTGTGTGTAGATTTAAAATTAATTCAATTTTCCATAAGCGTTTAATATTTTTATTTTCTTGCTCTAAGTTCATGTATATTTTTCATTCAACACATGCGTTGCCAGCATAAAAGTTAGTTTCGCTGTTCTATGCTATCATAATATTCATTGGCAAGCATTTAAATTACTATTGCTTCTTGTCGTAGTGGTTCTCCAGAAGTGGAAGCATTTGTAGTCCAGTTACATAATCA
Source organism: Orchestia grillus (assembly GCA_014899125.1). Lineage (NCBI taxonomy): Eukaryota > Metazoa > Arthropoda > Malacostraca > Amphipoda > Talitridae > Orchestia > Orchestia grillus. The sequence continues at coordinate 24,810 of VOMN01139762.1, read as the reverse complement.
ATGAAGACGCACATATGCATCAGAGGCAAGAGTTAATGATAGCAATTAAACATAGCTAAATAGCAGTAGAACTTGAAGTAATAAACAACACGACTCATATGTACGCCATGTGGCAGTGATCGAGTTAAATTCTCCTCATCGAATGAGGTATGTATATTTTAGGAAGTTATTTTTTCTTGTTTACAATTGTACTTGATTGATGAGCTTTGATAAGAATCTTTTCACTTTTTATAGGAAGATTTGTTTTCCTGCTATGCTAATGCAATATTTATCTACGTTTTATCATTCGAATTGTGTAGAGTATTTTAATATTTTGGAGATACTGCTCGTTCATGTCCTTTTTAGTAATTTTCGAGACTCTTAGATTAACCCGAGGGTTCTAATAGGTAATTGACAATTCACGATTGTTAGTTTTTGAAAGAGTATGGGCAATGGTCGAATAGTAATGTTGCAGTATCCGACGGTGAGTACTGAAGTTTTTTGGTGGGGATTTTGCTGTCAGCTGTTGTGCTAATCTTAGCATAATGATTACTCATACTTTTGATAAGAATTAATCGGATTGTTTGTACATCAATTTATAATTTTGAAAGTTTTTTTTTTGTGCTTTGACAGTGAAGTACTTTTTGCGATTTATTTTTTCTGCTCTTTGCATCATATTACATTATAATAATGCTCCACTTCTGTAACTTTTGTTCCGTTAACGGCTCGCTGAAGTTAATTTCGTTGCTACTGTTATGACGTCTTAACTTGGGAGATTTGGCGAAATAGCGTTGTAAATAGGAGAAATGAGTTCTGCAATGTTTTCCAAAGTACCTATATCGGCTCATTTTGTTACGGAGAAAGTTTTACATGATTGCTGTTACCTGACAACACAGCATCGGTTGCATTTAAGCCTTCAGTGATGGTATCGGGGGTGGTTGTCTTCATGGCCATGGTATAGGTCTGAAATTAGGTATCAATATCAACCATGATATTCATATCCGTAGATTTCTATTTACTTCATAAGAATTTATGTTGCTCAAAATATATTAACTTAGGTGAAGCAGTATTTAACATACAAGAACAGACACGCTAAAATACATCCACGTAAATTTCTGACGTATGAGTATGTGAGTTATTAGAAGAAAAGGTGCGAGGACGGCTACCAATAGAAAGTAAAATGTTCGTAATGTCCACAAATATTATAAGCGATACTTGAATTGGTGCAAGAAACGTTTAGGTCGGCTGTGCCAAGTCTGATGATTATGATTCTTTTTTACAAGAGTTAGTCATGTGGCAAGGACTCGTACGAATTACGCTCAGCAAGTCTCGCGTTGTTAGGCCCCGTAGACGTGACCAGCAAAAACAACGCACGCAGTTTTACGCAGCTAAAATTGCGAAATACAATTGCTCGTGAAATCCTCGTACCTGAGATTGAATTGGTCAGGTTTTCATTCATGAATAATGTGTTTGCCATTTGCAATGACTAAATAGCTAGTTTATTACCAAATTATTTTCAAATAAAGCATAACATTTTATGAAATTTTCTGTATTATTTCTATAACAGCATGAAGTAAGACCATAATTTTGTTGACCAATTTTAGTGGTTTCAATTGAGATTAAATTAGCGTTTTCTAACCTACTCTGGTTGAATGTACTAGCACCATGTCGTGTTTTTCAATGACCTAGAGAATGTTCTGACTATAATGAAGAATGTTGGCTATCTCTTTCGCGAAAATATACGTGCAATAATTCACTGTATTATATTACATCACTTAGGAGTAGCTCTACTAATTTCATGTTAAAGTATTCTTCATGAGACTGCAATTGAAATGTTTCTTACTACATACAGCAAAGTTTTATTCCTTGCTCTATATCAGCACAGAGTACAATTTTGAATTGTTAAATATTTTTACCATTTAAATAGACGTTTGGAAAAGTTGAGAAATTTACTCCAGAGAAGAGTACTCATTAGTGCTTAATGTTAATTGTTTTATTTCTCTATTACTCTGAATTCATTAACTGGAAAGATGCCCTGAATGAGCTCGTCAATTTAATTTACACGGCGCTGATGTGGAAACGAATTCAGGCGCTGAACTTATATGGTAGAGAGAGTGTGGATTGTGGCGGAACATTAGTGAGAGGCACGTAGGCAGCGGCGGCATGAGTGGGGTCATGGCAGGGTATTGCACTGCACTGCCAATTCTCTTGAATGTCACTAGCCGTGGGAGTCGTGCTAGAAAGTTGCTGCACCAATTTTGCTTTTAGTTCGGTTGACTTTTTTTTCTGTACACAACCGCGGGAAACAACGGAACTTAATGAATGGGGTATTTTTAAATTTCGATGGATACGTGACAAAACCCTAAACTCCGAATATAGTCCGATTAAAAATTCTCGCGAATTAGAATCCTGGAAGTAAATGACGCAAATTTTTATTGCTATTTTTCTCTTTTTTAAAACTTTGCTTAGGGCTAAATTATGAGGTTTAGGGGAGCGGCAGCCCAGTTTTTAGTGCGTTTAATAATCTATACATGCACTTAAAAATGTATATCTTTATAAGTTAAAATGAAATGAACCTACTTCAAATTACTTTCGAGCGAGATTGATTTCGGCTGCTTCGGTCGCATAGCTAAAAAATGAGTATTTTCTCCACCCATTTCCGTGATTTTTCTTTTTCGTTCGTTTTGTTCATCCTCGTATTCATAATTTTCCCGGGAAAAGTATTTGTACGTAGTTCTTTTTCTCATGTTTCTCTGCCCTGAACTTACGTCCTAGAAAGTTACTACTATCGAGAGTAACGAACGAAACTCTAGATTCGGTTACATTTGCTTAGGACTAGTAATGAAATGCTAATTATTTTCATAAAACTTGACATTAATTTTCTCTGTTTAATCTGTGATACTTTTATGTTTCGTAATTACCTATATTATATTGAACTTCAGCTGTAGAACTGCTCGAGACTTGCAAGTTCGTTCTCGTTACTTTGCTGTAGATATGAATGAGTGATAGGACTGTCTATATGTTGCTTAGTAGATCAGATCATGCCATTAATATAAATCGAAGTGTAGAATGCGTTGGCTTATCCGTAGCTGAAGATCACAGGAAAGGTATGCTCTTGACCATAGTTCGATGTAAGTTGAGCTCACTAATGGGAGTCATGATGGCTTCCATTTGAGAAGTTGTAGGCATGAATGAGACTGATCCGTAGTAAAGCGCTCAGTAGTGGCGGGCAGGCAACAGCTGACGCCGCCAGCGCGGCGCACCCCACGCTTCTTCTTTCATGATATTACTACGCCATTCCAAGTTCTTCTCGTCTTCTGCTATCAAATACTTTTTGTCACTAACGATTAAAAAACCTATAAAATATTCTAAAAGTGTTCAAACAAGCTCGTTCAATGGTCAGAATGGATTAAATTTGACTTATTGTAGTCCAGCTGATCATCGTCGTCATGACAACCATCGATCCACTTAGCCTCGCACGGGTGATGTCAGATGCCGAGAACACACCTATCATAACTCGGAGAACTATATCCTATCATGTATAAAGTTTTATTGGAATTAATTAGGAATAGTCGTATATTACTCTGGTGTTCTGGTTAAAGTATCAAATTATTGAATGAAGTTCAAGTGAGCTGTAAGATTGGAGACATGTGCAACTGTGGGCGCCAGTGCGAGGCTAACTGAAAAGAGCGGCAGGTTGGCGAGCAACCGGTCGCGGACCATCATATGCATCACTACCATCATCTTCTCTTCACTCTACGGCTGACTACTCTAGCTCTCTCAGCTGCTGCCTCCCATGGACGGACGGTCGTTCTCTGGGGGTCAGAATGCGGAAACAGCTGTGATGGCGGTCTGTCGCTGCGGTTAGGCTTCTTCTGTACTTGATCGCATTTTTCTCTTCTGCACAATACACTGAATTATGTCTATCCTATCCGTTTTTAGAGTTAAATGTTTCTTTATAGAAGCTGTAGTACAAGTTGGTCTCTCATTTTGTGATGAGATTGCGTGTTAAAAATAATTGTTTAACAGTTCAAAATTATGACGAACGTATTATGAAATTCAAATTTGGAGAACTGGGATCCACGGGTTTAAATGGAAAGTAATTATCTGTAGAATATATGGTTATGTATTTTTGTAGTCGATTATAATAATGTACTGAATTTGCTTTCGCAAGATTGAGTTGAGCGCTGAATGGTTTTTCTATAAAACAAAATTTTGAGTTTGAATGGCTTATAAGCGTTTTATTGTGTAGTCGGAAAATTGCGGGAAGATCCACTTTCTGATCATAACCTGTAGAATGTATTTGAGATCAAGCTTTCAAATAACACGCGACTAACGGAGAGTACGTTTGAATTTAATTGGTACAAACATTAAGGTGTTCGGGGTGTAGGGGGTTTTGCCAAGTGTCACGTCTGTGAGTTTGATAATATCTTTATTTTAATCACAATTTTCTATCGGTGAAGTGGAAATTCATGCCGATCTAACGTGCATTAACCTGTTCCTGCTTGCGTTCATTAATTTTTTCATAATTGGTATTAGCTCTTTCGTTGAGTGATGGGCTTCGAAATGCTGTGATGAAGTGAGTCGAGTGAATGGCGTGAAGTGCAGCAGAGCTGCGGCACCTAGTCAGCTGACTGCATTCCAGCCGCGGTCGGCGTCCACTGGTGGCGACGCAGGTCTCTTACTATGAACTCCAACGCTGCCTCCCAGCAGCCGGGCTTTGCTCGCCTTCTTTAATCACCTGCTGCTAGTGTTGTAGGACCAAACTCTGCTGTCAGACGGCAAGCTCGAGTACTCCATCTTTTCTGAATATCGGTTTGTTAAATGATCGTTGTGATATTCTTACCTCTTACCCCGGCACACATGTTTACTCATTAAATAATCACAAGCATGCTATGAAAAAAAAAGTGGGTTACGCTGTTCAGAATGGCTTCAAAACCCTTTTCTGGGAATGAACTTTAGGTTGAAAATACACGTGTTCGTGGTGGTTATTATCAATGCTTTTCCCAAACATCCTCAATTGTTCTGTCTCAAAAATGTAGTTGCAATGTACCATTCTTCTCTGAAATTTTTTTTTCTGAAATTACAAATTTTGCCATGAAATTCGAAAAACTCGTTCAGTTAGGCCTCGACGGTGGCTCATTATCTGCGATGTAGCGACCTTAATAAGTGCGTTTTAATTACCTAAAACTTAGTGGGAACAAAGAAAACCATTAAGCACCTGAATCTCAGTTTTGTGAGCGAGGAGACTATTTATTCTGCATTACCTTTTCCTGCTCGCTAGTTCCCGTCAAGCCGATTTTAAGATATTATTTCCCTATTGCTCCATATTTTCTGGTGTGTTGGGACTCTTAACGACGAGATAGATTTTACTTTGCTGCATCGAGTTCGCCTGTAAAACGCGGCAGTTACGCTCAACTTGAGCTGACCCGTGAGAGTTGCGTGTACCAAGGGGTACAACTAATCATTCAAAAGTTCGGAATCCCTGTTGCTTGAATTAGTTTCACGAGACTAAACGATGTTCTTGACAATCATAGTGATGAACTGTACTGAACAAATTACCTGCTCTACGGCACATATTTGACTATCGACGTAGAATTGAATTGACCACGTTCAGCCGTATAATCCGAGTGGAAATTGATTTCATATGAGTGATATTGTTCTATGTGTTATATAACATTTCTTTTGAAGAATAGCGGATTAAAATTCGAATATTTTCATTTTAAATGAATTTATTTTTTTATGCAGTGTGGAGAAGTCAGTATACTCCTTTTCCCACTGAGCTAATGCCAAAGAATACATGGTGTCGTGACTTGCTATTTTGAGGTTTCAAGCTTATTCCTTACTTTCATTTCTGATGCATCCACTCTGGACTCTCTAGGCCCTTTCGAAATGATTTCCGTATCGAAACACACCCACGGCACATCATATCATGTGGTCGTACCTCACTTTAACTGTATTTCATTTGAAATTTTGAAGTTCTTTGTGAACAGCTGGTTTTTGCTGGGTCACTGACCCTAGTTACGCCACCAGCTGTGCCAGATGGTTTTACTGGACGTACTCCAACAGCTGGGGTCTGAGCGCTGCCAGGAGTTGGCGATCGTGTCTTGCCCACGGCTTCAGTCTATTGATCACAAAATGATCGCAAAGATTTCTCTTTATTGCTCTGCCATCGGTGGTTAACTTGAAAGTCGAAAGGCTGCATCGCTGATGACATATTTTTTTCTGTGGCCGTCGTTTCTAATACCGATTCCTGATATGACCAATTGAAGCTTTTGATGTTCATTTTAATTTATATTAGTTACACCCTTTTAATGCCCAGACTTAATTTTTTTTTTTGGTTATGTTTCTTAATTGTTGAACTTCAAATGGAGATTATGACTGCACATGACTTTTGAGACGACTCGAGCAACTGAATCGTATTATGAAATAGAATCCACTCTCATCTTATTAAAAGATATCTGTTAATATATGAACACCAAATACATCATTGTGATCGGTGATAGGTCAAATAATTTTAAGGGAACACGGCTTACCCTCACTCGACTTGGAACTGTGCGTATTGAGCGCGTTTAATAAGGCGGCACATCGTGTTGATCCGCAATTTTATCCGCGATATTGAGATTGTTCAAATTCCTTACATACGATTCTAAGATGAGTTGAAAATTATCTACGAAAATTCAAGTTAATTAATTCTCAGGGTGTCTCTTATTTCAAGGTTGGGATTTAACGTACGCTTTTCTCAATAGGATATGCAATAAGGTTGGGTTTGTCTACCGTGTGCCATGGGGACTGGCGACTCAAGGGGAGCAGGTTAGGTGTCCTCGGCTACAGATAGGCCTTTGAGACTTCCGTCTTTTGTGCCCACGTTACATGCTTAAATTTTCACCTCTTACGCTGTTAATTCTTTGTATTTTCTTCATTCTTAACTATTTCTGTGCGCAAAGGACGTGTGTGAGAACACACTTTTTGTATAAATTCCTAACTTTTTTCTAGTCTATCCTAAATGGTCTTTTCTCATTCGGTGCAACATAGTCTGTCACTGAAGCGCTGCAATCTATATCAACTTCAGCTATAACTAACTAATAATTCACACCATGATCCAGTCGTTTATTGCACAATTCTTTGACAATGTACAGAATTTTTGTCATCTTTCAACTTTGTGAATTACAGGTGAATTACCTCGAGTAAAGTCAATGCTCTCGATATTAAGGTATTCCTGCCATGAAATTTAAAACCGGCCTTCGACCCAATTGAATGTAGAGTTGGTATGGAACCGTGGGTAACTAACGCTGGATTTCACAGTTAATTTTTCATTCCGTATTGAATTTCCAAGTTATTAGGTTTGTTATACAAAAAAGTCATCCTGAAAAATCACCTCACATAATCGTAGTAGTGAAAAATAGTGAATTCAAGGTTTCAGAATCGCAGGTTCAGATTCACTCGAAACGTTTTCAATATACTCATGGAGTCCATTTGATTCTGAAATAATGAGCGTTGGACTGCGGCCTTATGGAGTTAATTTGAATAGTGTCACACGCTCACCATTGTATTTACCGATATAAATTGAAATAGTTGTTAAATGTATATTTCATTCAATACCATAATAATTCACATTTCATATAAAAAGTATTCATACCCTTCGGGGGCATAGGATAGGGCATTGAGTTTGTCTTTCTTATGCTATGAGGACACTTGTTACGTTACCTCAGTTCTAGCTAGGCCTTAAAAGTTCCTTTCTTTCGTGCCCAGTTTGCTTCTTTCCATTTTTATGCCTCTTTCGCTGATTATTCTTTATCTGTTCTGTCTACTCGTTTTTATCTTGCTGTGTCATTGTGCAAGGAATTTTATGAGGGAGCACACATGTGTATAGATTCTGAGTTTTCTCAAGTCCGTACTAAATGGTTCTTTTCGCTCTCTTTGGATGACATTTCATGTGGATTGACAACTTTAAACTAGCTAATAATCTTATCCCATAAGGCATCATTGTCTAGTTTGAGCTTACTTTGTGCTAATAACGTTTTATTGCCTGATTCTGATTTATACGTTATTCTTTTTTAAGACATGTAGAAGACGTAAAATATGATCACATACTCGGCAGCGTATAATATTGTCCATCAATGGATCATTAATTCATTATTGACCTCTGTTATGAATGTGCAAAGACATTATTCTGTTGCTGCATTTTCCCTTTCTAACTTTTCTCTGTTTGCTCACGTAATTGAATCAATAAAGTTATTATCTGAGTGACGTTCACTCGAGGTTCATATTCATACACAACAGTAGTATTCGGTCATCAATTTTTAAATTCTATCAAAAGGCCCCTTATGGGATGTGTCACACATTGCTTGTGGAGCTTACAGTCCAAGAATGAGTCATGGGGAAATTAGACATGTGGCAATGGAGTTGCGCATGCCCACTCACAGAAGTGCTGCAGCTGGAGTAGCCAACGTACATTGCTGTTGCAGCGGCTGTTGAGCTGCAGGGCATCATCGTGTGCCCACAGCCACATTCCACAGTCGCGACGGCGCTTTCTCCGCAACAATGTTGACCCGGCAGGCGCACGAGCGAACCCTCACTGTGCCCACTTCATACCTTCGGTGCCACCTTCTCTCTCGCGTTATGAAACTATGCGATTCATTTATCTCGGATGCCTAAATTCTCTGGAAGTGTTGGCCAGGATACCATCAAGTTGTAAATAGCACTTGTTGCGTCTTCGCAGTGGACTGAGCTTCAAAGTCGCTCTTTACTCGTCACTTCTGGTGCGCACTTCTACTTCGTGCAAGCCTCTTCATAGAAAATCTCTGTCGATTATTTTTCAGCCTCCCTAGTTAACTCGACGTACAGAGAGCAGGGGTGTAGAGCTTGAGACAATTTTCTGTCTCAGGCTCCACAGCTCTGTCCGTGAGGTTGTGTGTGATTCATCAGCTCCGAGTGGGAAGAAGAGGTATCAAGTGTGCCTTTTTCCGTAGCCAGAAGAATTAGGAAATTAGCGTTCTTCTTTGGTGCCAATCAGAAAATCTTTGTTGCTGAAGTCAGTTTGTTTACTAAAATTTTGATCTTCCATTACTTTATACGTTTATTCGGTAGCAACCAATATCGACCTTTAGAACAAATGTTTCTTTTTGCTAAAGCTTCACCTCGGTTGCTCAAGATACTCAATAGTATCCGGAGGTAGAGTCTTGTAACATTATCTAGAATTTCGCGCACTGTATTCCTGGTAATGATCCCTTCTCTTCCGGTGCAAAATAGTCGTGAGTTACTAAAGCGCTGCTATCACTGGTACTCCTATTAATACTACTGTATTCCCGGACTATTTCACATTCTTTGACACAGTATTAACTTAGTGTAAAAACGACTATGTTAAAAACTTGATGTGTATTGAAATTTCCAGACTTGCTGTTTTACCATATTTCTTCTTAACTAGTGCTACGGAAGTTCATAATTTAGACTTACGTACAAGTCGATGGAGTTCGGTTACTGAAGCGAAGCTTCTATATGAACTCAAATTACCCTAGTAAACAAAACTTTAAATTAAAACAGAAATGATTTGAATAAATGATTGTAAAATTTAGAATAAGAATTGTACAATTTTGCCGCACGTGATGTATAATATTTGTATTGTATTCTATTTGTTTAAAAAAAAATTAAAAATTCTTTTTGATCAATTGCATTGGTCTTCGGTCTAGAATTTTAACGAAACTGACGTAGAAGTGCGTCGTTAAACTAATGCGTCATTGGGAGATTACGCTCGCCTAAAAAGAGTCTGCGAAAGAATATCTAAACTTCAATGATATTCAGTCTTTTAAGAATCACAAAGCAAAAGAAATACAAAGCTTAAGTATTACTCAGAGGGTCCTCAGGTCGTATGAGCATGCTATTTCACTGAGGATAACTGTCTCTTTGTCTCCCGGGATCTTCGTGTAACATTTCACGTCTCAGTGGCAGTAATGTTTCAATGTTTGAACTTGACACTTGATTTTCTCCATGGTTGTGGGAAGGATCTCATGCGACATGATGTATCAACGAACCTCGCACCTCCTGCAGAGGGGCACCGCTAGGGCAAATCATAGTCCATCTTTGAGACCTAGCGCTTTCGGGGGCGTGTAGGGATGATGAGGGTCGCTCACTAGTTAATTGGTGGTGTTAATAGCCGCACAAGATCTTTGGAAATTAGCGCTGCGCAGTATCCTTGCAACTCAGCGCAGAATCGGCAACACTATCGGCAGGATGTTGTAGGTGTATTTTCAGAGGTAGGAATGCCTTACCTTTCAGTTCTTCAAGTATTGTTTATCTCGTTATGAAGGCCCGCTCCCCGAACACCTGAACTGTTCAAGCGTTGATTATCATTATAGGTCTACTTCATTCTCAAAAATTTCTTCTCATTGAGAAAAATTACGCTCCTGATGAAAGAGCGAGCAGGTACGGTAGTTGAATTTCTGTATATCATGTTATACTAAATTTTTTCCTCTGTTAACCTCTTCGGGTATAAAATGAGGGGAAGGAAGCTTTTATAAAGCGGGAACTCGAACTTTTTCGTACCAATTAAAGTAACAAAGACAATTTGAATTTGATCGATTTTTTCAACGTACCGATATTGTTAAATTAATGCTCGTTGACAGTCAGTCACCCTCGTAACACCACCTTTGCTGTGGGTTAATTTATAACTTAAATTTCATAGTCACTATTTTAGTTTTCTCAGGGAGTGGCCGTTTTGTCGCCGACTATAAATAAGCGTTTTCATTTTGTACTTGTTCAACAGCTCGTAACGTATTTTATTTAATTGCCGTTTTTTTAAAGTTTCAGTGATATGTTCATGCTGGAAACATACAAAAGTAATGCTTAAGGGCAGTGAAATCTCTAGGTATAGGGGAAACCCGAATACTAACCGTATTCATCACCTTTTGCTCATATTTTCAACATGAATGGACTTCCTCATTTTATTATTTGCGTGTACCATTTTTGCACCTCAATTTACTCAAAAAAGTGACTTCTTCTAATTGAACTCTTATAGCGAGACGTTTTTGCGCAACGAAAAGACTGAATGGAAGAAAGTCTTGTTGCGAAGCTTGTACGTTCTGGTTGAGGTTCGGTGGCGTCGCTGGAGAAGTTGTGAGCACAAGAAAGCCGCAGTCTGTAGCGCCTTTCCGGCATCTGGTGTCTCAAGGTCAAAAGTACAACTCTTGGATAGCATGTGCCCCTCCGCTCCCTGGCTGGAGTCGCGTTGTTCCTCCCACCCTCTCTTTTCCCCCCCGTTTCACCTGTTATTCCCCTCCCCATCTTCCCTCTACCTCTCTTTGTGGCCGCCCGCTCTCTTGCGAGTGCACAGAAGCACCTGCTCGTACAGCTGCCAACGAGAGAATTTTCGTCGGGTTTAGCTGCATTCTCCCGTAAGCTTTTTATGAGTTCGTCTGGAAATTTGACACTCTGTAGTAGTCAAATAAATCAACAACAGTGAGCACCAAATCGATGGCCCGCAATGCTTTTTGTCCTCTGAGGAGCTGTTTGTAGAATAATTTATTATAATTGCTACAATTTTTCAAATACTTTTCCTTCAACTAATCAACGGTGGACCTTTTCGTAATAGAAACTTAACTGAACAAGTGAAGGTTTTCGATAGCCTAAATTGTTCTCATGTGCGCACATACAACTAGACAAGCTATTTTGGTGGGTCTGTGCCACTCTCAAGGTCGTTGTTACAACTTCCCTATTGTCAATAGACCTGTGAGAGTATCGGTTCAACGGAAACTACGATGTTTGGGCAAACGACTGCTTGCGATGAGGAAAGTTATTGACTCCTGTTTCACCATCTACTTCATTAAATTTTGACTTCAATAGAAGTCATGATGTTTCAAAATTTGTAGAAACTTACATCGAATGGAAAACGTACGATAACCCGAATTACCTGCTCACGAAACATGAGTTACGGAAGCAAAACTAGAAAACTGGTCGCACATAACGAACATGAAGAGCCTGTAAGATATTTGCAAAATATTCCCGTCTACATCATTCCGACATTTCTATTCGTATTTGTTTGAGTTGCTAACGCTGTTGTCCGCTCCTTTTCAATATTAGGAAACTCGATGAAGTAGTGAACTTCCTCTTAAGCGTTTATTGACGCGAGATGGTAGGAGTGGCGTGTCTGGCAGCTGAACCGGTACTTTATCCGACTGGAGTTTCTTCCATCAGCCTTTTGTTTAGGGTTTTTCATTCTGTAAAAAGAATGCAGAAAAGAATCGCTAAAAATATGACTTGTTCTAGGACATTAAGCTCTTTTTTGTACAAACATGCTTGCCAAGGCTGAAATTTCTGCGTGCATGGGTTATCTGGATGCAAGGTCGTGTAAGGACACGGAGCGTTAGACTGCTGGTCAACATTCCACTCCAGTCGGTGACTGCTGCTGTTCTTGGTCTTCGCTCGCAGCTAGGCGGGCGACTGCAATGCACCAATGTCAATGATCCATGTTGCGTAGCTCGAGCTTTCCTTGCCCATATGTTGCCTTTTGTCATAATTGACCGAAAATTTCGTAACTTTAATGAGGACTTAGCGAACGAGGGTATTGAACTAAGTTGAATTATGTAAACTATTCTAACTTAAAAGAATCGGCGTGTGAGTCAGCTCAGTAATTTATTTTTATATCTGTGTTTTTCATATCATTTGCAACACTTTCACACTAAATTGGCTTATTCGGTATCTCAAATTGGCACTGCAGAAATTTCATATAGTCCATACTTGAATTTTCTTTAGTTTCATGTCCCTGGTGTTTCCGTTTTTGAATCGTTAGCTAACACTATATATTTTTTCAGGCCGCAATACTTCAACAGACGGCTGATTACATCTTCAATTTGGAACAAGAGAAGAAAGAACTTCTCCATCAAAATAACCAGCTGAAGAAAATTCTTCAACAAGATAGTTTGGATGGTAAGTTTTCCGTTTTTCTGACAGCTCAATAGCAACTTCTTTTCAATTTTATTAGAAAATGTCAAAGTATTTGTGACTCACTTGGATATTGTAAAATTTCTAATCAAGTAGTTGAGTTACAATAAGTAGAACGGAAATATTACAACTTAAGATGATTTTTGATACTGATAGTTATTATAGTACAGTCGGTTTTTGGGGCGTCTTTCAATGTGCCATTAAATATTAGAGACCCATTTTCTTGTCATAGTAATCTCAACTGTCGATCTATAACATTATCGTAGTATAACGTTAACAAATATTAAGAATTCCCCAATACTACGATTCATTATGTAGAACCTACAGCAAGAGTACCAAGTGAAAGAAAAAAGTAATACTTGAGATTTTATGGCTATTATTCTAGCACTAACCAATTCAAGCTCAAATTTCTGCTTGATCATACCCGATTTTCATTGAAGAGTGTATTATGTAAACATAATAGTGACCCCAAATGGCAAATACATATTTAAAAATTAATCAAGGGATCCCCGTGGGACACCTTATGTAAACACACCCGTTCTCTTTAGTACATACTGAATGGTGCTAAAGCGCTGCAATCGATACTACTATTATTACTACTACTCCTACTACTACCAATTACCCCTTACAATTTTTTGTAAAATTTCATGTCATAAGACAATGATTTCTTAAATGTCGTACTTTATTGCTACTTAAAGTGTAGAGACATATAATCCAAACTCTTCATATTATGCTCATTTAAACTATATGTTCCAGAAGTTAATGTGCCTAGAAATTGTTTGGGCTGATACGCTGACAAAGTAACGAATGCTCCAGGTGGAAAACCCATCTCAACAGAGATGTGTAATTGCTATCATGCAAGAGATTACCTCCCAAACCGAACAAAAAGTATTTGAACAGCAGCACTGGTCGTTTCTGTGGCATAGCAAATGAGAATATGTAGAGCAGTTTAAAGAATATAAAAAACTCGAACGCCAAAAGTTGGTTGCATGATACGTCAGCTTTTCTAATGCAATTATGAACGCTGAGTTCCCAAAATGCGTTCAAGAATAATCAGTGATGATACATATATGAATATGATTTGATGAGAGAAGCTCATTATTGTGTGCGAATTTTTATATTATTTTACGTTCATTGTTTCAGGAATAATCAATGAATAAGTAAAGCAATAAAGTAAACGGTGGTGGTAGTGCAAATTTCATGATTTAAGTTTCTAAAAACATATAATAACCTTTCGATCATTATTTAAATTTTCATATTTTCAAGTTTGATTGTGAAAATGGTGCTGCTCATTGCCTAGTTACTGTTTTCTTTCATTTGAAGAACGTAATTGTTTGGCCACTTAGTGTCATCATAATTCAGCCTGAAATGCTCTGGTCTGCAATTCATGTCTCTGTCTAACATAGTTTGTTTCTTCCCTCAGGGAGCTCATCAGAAGGAGAGAGTCCAGCTTTAAACGAGTTGATTTCACAAATTCAAGATATCCAGAACAATCCCACTGCATGCAAACTTCCAAACACAGAATTTCACAAACTTAATAACAACAGCACTAGCAAAAACAACAACAGCGTTGATAAAGGAACGACTTTGGTTGATAGAAACAGACGACTTAGCAACCCAGTGTGTGCTAAGGTAGATGGGAAAAACGTACTGGTCAGCAGGCAGACCGCTGCTATCCGCTTGCCGAAGAGTGCTCGTCATATTGAACAGGAAGATCGCAAGTCTGGAGCTATAGAAGAAACGCATTATTACGTCGAAACTCCTCTTCAGTACGTGGACGTCAAAACCGAACAGTATCCAGATAGACGCCGACGATCAAATATGGAGGACACTGTTAAGGCCCTCGTTCAATGTTCGGGCAACAAGGTAAATAGATTATGCAAACAAAATGACGTTTATTTTGATGTGTACAAATAGTAATTTCTACCCTCACGTAGTTTCCAAAGCTGGATGTATGTGACTGAGGTGAGGTGGAACAGTAAGCAAGATGAAATATGAGGTGTCGAGATTGGAAAATCGTACTGTCGGATGCTTGGAGAAAGATATAGTTACTTGCTAGAAACTACTGATGATCTAGGGTCAGTGTTCCTTTATAATTAGGTGCGATAGTGGTCGTCTTGTATATTGCTATCGTGATCTAAAACATTATAGGGAATGAAGATG
Source organism: Orchestia grillus (assembly GCA_014899125.1). NCBI lineage: Eukaryota > Metazoa > Arthropoda > Malacostraca > Amphipoda > Talitridae > Orchestia > Orchestia grillus. The sequence goes on along the minus strand of VOMN01139762.1, from coordinate 9,732 downwards.
AATAGAAGTATTCTATTAGGGAATATTTCCTTTCGTGTTACACAATAAGAGAAGCGTTTCTGCATCCTTGCATCTAAATAGGTTTTTGTATTTTCACTCCTGAATAAGGCTTTCTGCATATATTCTGCCAAGTTCTTGTCTTTGCAATATGGCAGAAACTCAAGATTATCAAACCACTGTTACCTGACTAATGGATACATCGTTTGGCCGTCGCATGAGATAGTCGTACTCTAGAGTTCGACCTCTTGGACTACATAATGGTATCTTATTGTCTTATGCAACGAGTTTTCATCCCATAAGTAAGAGTTCTTCTCACTGGAGTTTCCCCTTAACACGTTGCCTACGTATAAATAAATGTCAATGCCTAAGCTGTTCCATAAAGGAAGCCGAATTGGAATTTACTTTTGTGTTTTGAAGTTAGACATGCTCTCATTATTCTTGCTCTCTTTACTCGGATTAATGGTATCAAGTTATGCTGATAATTCAAATAGGGTTTTCTGAAAACGCGAATAAAATAAGTCTTGGTGCTCAAGCATACCATTACATAATTGAAACTAAAGTCTATAGCAGAGTGGCAATAAGTGAATTGACAGTTAAGTTGTGCCATTTGTCCATTTACATTCACGTTGCGTTCTGTTTTGAAGTATTTTATCGAAAAAAAAAATTCTTGAGTTTCTCTCAAGAAGAAAGTATGTTTTGTATTTTGGAGGTTAGCTACCAAATTTCTTCAAGAATTTCAAAGTTTTTGTTATAAACAGAGTGTTAAGTTACTAAGGTGAAAACAATATTGGTTTACCTACCGATGTAACATTTTATTACTCCTTAGTAAAATTATATCATGTTTCAGCAGGTGAAAATGGACTATGGAAACGAGGAGGACGTGAAACCTGAGCCGTGCGAATACAGCTCTGTTGCTTTTGGATTTGAACCTTGTGACTCGCTTCCGCGTAGTACGAGCGCTGTAGTCACAAGTACTAATGGTGGGGCCGTTCTGAATAATACAAACTCGGCACGCTGCTATACTATCAATACGGGCGCTCTTCACCATCCTAATTCAGGTCATACCGGAACTACTATCGTCACTATTCTGCCGCCAACACCTCCTCATCCAACGGCAATGCCTTCATTGCCCATCTCATTAACAACACCACTTGCAGCTGTGAGTATTTGTTTGGTTTACGTGCTAGGAATAGAATTATACAGTCGGGTCAGTTTTGGTCATGAAAATCTTTTTCTTGTGTATCTTACATGTTCTAATTATTTGCTATCTACCTGGGTCTTTGGAGCAAATTTTCAAAATTTGAGTCTATAACTGTGTAGCGACAACCGAAGCTTTCATCGTCCAACATATCAAAGCCTTGTTTGTAATGACTAGCTAGCAACATTAAAAAACTTGAAATCGTTCCTAGCGTGAGTTTTTTTTATAGGTGAGTAAGGTGGGATCACCAGCTCTGGAAGGGGTTTCTAACCAAGGCAAATGTGTTACCCAGCAACGCATGCTGGACGACGAACGCTGTGCTGTGCTAAAGCCTCGAGTGGAGGTGGAGCCCGCTTCTCGTATTCCCACCCCGGACGAAATAGAGTACAGCGCCGGAGAAAGTCCACCGCATCAGCTTCCACACCAGCATGAAATTCACGAAGGGTAAGTGAAGTAGCGCCTTATGAGTTCGTTATAACATTAAGGTATTGAAAATATTCGGAAAATTTCATATCTCTTCTAATGTTCAACTCGCAAACTAAACTGACTAAACTCACTTATCCGTTTTACTTTTCCTTTGCAGAGAGAGCTATCCAGGAACAGGAATTTCAAAATCGAACGCGAACTCTGGCAGCAATCCCTCCTGCCAGAAATCTTTGGATACCATTTGCGAAGCGATTAGGCATCTCGAGGGAGATCATATGTTTTCTGCCACTGACGATCACTGCCAGTTAAACAGGATAGAGGAAGAAATAATCACCGAGGAAACATTCCCCATCCACGACTCAACGCCGGGTTCGCTGCACGATGAAGCCGCGTTTCATGGAACGAACGTCAGTATTGCAGGTACTATCGTGCGCCATGGCAAAGATACAATCTACGAGATATGCTCTTCACCGACTAGTGTTGGTCAGCCAACTACTATTCAACATCGGATCCAGTTTCATCCGGCGACCACTATGGTTTATGGAATTGATGAACACTTGAATTCATCAGAGCCTCAGGAAGTTCCTCTGGAACTCACCACCAATAATCGTTTCGAGCGTCTCGCATCTCCTCCTCCTAGTACGCTTTCAAATCAAACTAATGTATTTTCTTCATCACCCAATTTGATACAAGCTTCACGGCCAGGCGTTATCGTTGTTAAGCAAGCGTAAGAACGTGTATTATCAACTGCTCTCATAATACGTGTACATTCTGTTGACACAGGGGACCTTCGGTTGCCTGAACTGTAAATATTGTCATCGTCGTACACCTCTGTGAGGGAACTGACTTGAGGTGCTATGCAACGCAACTATTTCTCATTATTTTCTTTACAACTTTACCTGCGAGGGTTTCTTACGAAACATTTTCTTATGCAAGCAGATCATCCCTCCAATTCTTGGTACAGTATATTTATGTGCTTAGGGCGACGTGTGCCTGTTTTACTTCGAGGTTCATGTTTTCATCCTAATGAATTGTAAATTAGAGTTGAGACTTGTCTTACGTTCATTGAAGATATGATAGCTTGCTCCTCTCACCGATTATGTCAGTTTTTGTACAGCGTGTTTTTGGTATATATTATGTAATCTCGTTGAAATTTGGCTGTTCTGTAAAATAATCGCAAGTATCTATCTCCTTTTCTGGTATAAGTTTGTTGAGTTACTTGTTACACTATTAGTTATTGATTGCCAACAAAACTGACATCGGATTAAGTTCCTGGTATAATAAGATTTTCTAATGCTTTGCAGTTTGTGAATGTTCGTAATATTTTCCGTTACACTTTGGAGTTGCTGCAGACTTACTTGAAGCCCAATGTTCTTATTCGACCATTCACGGCGAGCTCAGGAATTCTTAATCCGCAATAATGTCTAAGCAGGGTTTTTCTTAGCTATTGCTTGTCTTTTTGCCCTCCATCGTGCCAAATTCGTATTTCCTTGAACAATGATCAATTGAAGTCTTGAATACTAGACTTTCAAAAGTCGTGTCGTTGACTGATCACCCCAGAGTATAATTTTTCTGTACTACAGGTTATTTGGCAAGCTTCAACACTTACATATGCTCACATGCAAAAGAATTATGTATATAGACGAATCAGCAAAATGACTCATTGAAGGTCATCTTGCTCGTTCAAAATTCTACGTTCAAGGCGGCAGTATTATGTAGGCTAGTATCGTAGTTGCGTGCTATGAGAGGTTCGGTGTCAAATTTACAAGCTGTTCTAGCCGTTCGTGGGTGAGCCACGTGCGCTACCTTATGAATGAAATATTGGGCGGGGAATAGATCGATTTAAAAGAGAATAATTGTGTCGAAGGCTGTGCGCGTGAGATTCTGTTCGGTGCCGTTGGTCTAAGGACGAATGTCATTTGCTCAAGGAGAGGATGGTAAACTAAGTTGTACTCATTCAGTAAGTCCTGTGATGGTTTGCTATATGCTATAAATGCTTCAGGTTTACCTATTAGTGGCGTCTTTGCTCTATTTGGCCTATATTCTACTTCCATCTGTCTCGAGGGATTTAGTTCTGTCCCTAAAGCGGGCATTAAATATTTTGGTCAAGTGTTTCTTTCCAAAAATTAAGTTCTTCAGTATGTTAATGACTTCATCTAATGAGACTGATGTCAATTTTTGATAGCTCGAAGCTGAAATTCAACATTTTTAATTCTCGTGTGAATATAGTTGAGTGTATTATTCCTAGGGTGGAATTCTTTAGAATCCTTCGATACTTTCCATTGATGCAAAATTCTGGTAAGAGGCAGACTTTGGGACACATTTCCTTTTCTTACAGTACAAATATTTATGTTTTCTTGGAATTACGGTGTGTACTCTCCTGGTCGCTTTTGCTTTAGCATATTGTTCGTAAATTTCGTCTGTCGTATTGTAGCTACGAGCGGATAAATAAACCAAAGATTTTTTCACAGTGGTGCTCATGATGACCACTCATTTTGGAAGGAAATCCATTATGTTAAAGTGTCTGTCACTTCAGTGTAGTTCTTTTTTAAAAGTAATTTCATCATAAAACTGGAAAAGTCTGTTTAATATGGTCTCATTATACCCACTTCTCGGTGACTTCGTCGATTTGCTGAATTGTAAGTACTTAAATAAGTAAATACTTTGAAGTCCAATCCCCTAGAGTATCTCATCAATGCAACGTCAAAATTTTGTGCTATTATAAGTTTCCACGGAAACTGCACCAAGCAAACGTATGACTTAACATTCTAGTACTCCTTGTTACTCATCCGCATTCAATGCCTACATGTTGGACGAACTCGAATCGGATCCTACACTGTCGGCACCTTTGCAGCGATAATTTTGCGCTGAATAAACTATCCAATTGTTATTCAATTTTTAAAGAGGGTATATAATCCCTTGTTTGTTCTGCGGACTGCATCAACTCAAGTTTCGATAGAAGCATGCCAAAACAAAAACATCAAACAGTACATTAAAAATACAACTAAATTTACACAAAAGTTTCAATCTAGCAAAATCATTTTTAATTCCGATTTAATCTTATATGATTATGGTTACTAGGTTAAAATCTTACCGACAACAAAGTATTTCATCAAAAGCGTTTTCAAAATACATTAAGAACACAAGCCTTGCACTAAAATAACTCTTTTTCAACAGTAACGTTCGAAGCCATTTCACTTTTGAATGATGACGATGCCTTTCAAAACACACGAGATATAGTAGTGGTGGTGGTGGTATAAATTGCAACCCTTCAGTGCCTCGGACTTTGTCGCATCGAAAAATAGAGACCATTTGGTAATACTAAAGACGCGAAATCTAATGCACAAGGCGTGTTTTCACACAGGATCTCCCGCGCATAGAAATAAGTTAGGAATGACGAGAAAGAAAAGAGGAGGAAGGTAGGTCTATCTATAGCTGTGGTAACATTACAGTGCTCTCCTGCAATAGACAGTCCCATATCATAAGTTAAACCAAACTATAAAACAGAGCTAAAATTGCTTCGCAGATTTACGAAGATGGTATTGAAAAAGAGTGAATGTAGCTCCCTTGAAAATCACAACCACGAGCCTGCACGATATATTAAGCATGCTCGACGCCTGCCGTCCGCTATACACTTCGCCTCCTCACGGAAAGAATTTATTCTCGCTTTCACAAGCTACCTCAAGGGTGAAACACATTTGAAGATTAGATAAATAATAGCTCCCTACCCACAGGAAATGTGATCCACGGATAGTGAAAATAGGGGACCATTTAGTATTGTTGGAAGTTGAGGAAAAAGAAAGAAGACCAAAAAGAGATAGCGAAGAAGGCATGAAAATGGAAAGAAGTAAAGTGAGCACGAAAGATAGAAGTCTCAAAGACCCAGCTAAAGCTGCGGTAACCCAACAGTGTCCCCTTGGGAACGCCAGTCCCAGAGCATAGGATAGACAAACATATCTAACTTAACCCTATTGTCTATGGCCATCTCGTGCCTCCTGAGAGAAAAATGAAACTATTTTGAATTACAACCTTAATAACAAGGAGAAGATCCATAGGTTTAGCGAACATCACTTACACTATGCGTTACAGGTATTGTACTACATAGAATAAATGAAGATAGACGTGAAATGTCTAGGTTAAGCAACCTAGGACAATATAATAGATATAATGAAGAGGTGCGTAAAGAGCTCATAAATAGCTAGAAATAGCGTTAGTAAATTTTAGTCAAACAGAATACTTAGGGAACACTAAAGATCGCTGTATTAAGAATTTATTTTAGCCGAGTAAAGTTTTAAATGAGTCTGTAACGTGTGTGCTAGTTTCTCTTGATTTCTTTTGGTCATATGCCTTTTACAGGACTGTTTTGGACCTAATCTTCCAAACTCCAAAGAAGCTCATGCATAGAAATTACCAGAGCCATCTTAACGTAGTAACTAGCAAGGCTCGGATCGTATCGACTCACCAGAACTTCGCTGGAGTCAGAACACATCCTCCATGTTCTCCTCGAGGAACTTCTTATATAATGCCATGAAAGAAGCAATGAACGCTTCAAGATGGTAGATGGCTTTGGAGCCGAGATTGAGTCTGTGCTCGTGATAAGCAGCCAGACGTGTAACTTCTGCCTTCAATTCGCCGTCAACATTCTGAATCAGCTCCCTCAGCAGTCCCTGCACAGACATTACGGAATTACAATTTTTACATTTAGAATAACTAAGATTATTCTACATCACTACCATAATTCAGAAAAAATAAGTAAAACTGCTGTAACGATGATACAAATTAAACGGACAAGAAAATTGATGTATTAAGTCAATGTAAAAATGTAAATTTCGCGTCATTTCCATCGGCAGCCATTACAGAATGCCGGCCAAAAATGTGAGAAACTTGAAATTTTATTTCTTGAGTACTGGAAGTAAGTTTTCACTGAAAATTTTACATGATAGTTAAGCCTCCTCATAGTATGTTGTATTCTTTCTAACGAGTTAAAAAATTTATTGAGTATAGGTACAAATTAAGTTTATACTTCATCCTCAAACCCTTTATACACATGCACGTAGTCTGCTGCGACAAGGGCCGCCCTAGACCCATCTCGTGAAGTAAATTGAAATCTTGAAGGTTTTTGTAGTTTACTACGCAAGCTTTCGCGCTTCTAAGCAGAGTGCATTTTACAGAGCCAAGCAATGAAAATTTTTGGAGATTTAACCTGCTAATCGTAAACAGGCTACGTTATCAGAAGAAAAGATAAACATTGAGGTATAATTGAATCTTAATCGGTACCATAATGTGAATAGATTGGTTGTAGTTTTGCAAAATGGATTTAATAATGGGTTCATACATTTCTATAATATAGACCTGCGTATAGAATTTAAATTATATTCATCATGAAATGCTTCAAGAAAATATCACGGGAGCATATGAGAATTTATGGCCAAAACTGTTGGTTACTCGTACGTAATTGATTTGGTGTCCAGTTCCAGCAATGTTTTGAAGCACACAGAAAGATTATTAAGTCTACACTGAACGCCGATACGGGGGTGTTCTTTCTCCTATTCGCTTTTCAGTTTCAATTACATTAAATTGGCGAAATTTGGGCAACACGACGGAAAATAGAAATGAGCAAGCTAAAATATTCAATATTAAACTACGAACTTAAACAATACAGTTATATTACACTGACTCGAATTTATATAAACGCTTACGATTGATTCACAGCTCTCCATTTTCAAAAGTTTTCAAAAGACTTGGTGCCTCATAAAAGAACCCAAGATCAGCCTGCAACTCTCCTTAGATCCGTGGTTGCTCCTCATATCGTGAACGCCAGCAGAAAAGCAGCCTGAGTTTTAGGACTTCTCAAAATTCAACTCCCTTGCAAATCTGGGGGCACCTTGCATAGGACTCTCAGCTCTCTTTAAACTAATTCATAAACACAGAGATGCGGTCTTAGAGAAATTGCCTAAATTGTGATAAATTATACATAGGTGAAACTAGAAAGCATATTAACGAAACAATATCTCAGCGTTAGTGCTGTGTTTAGGAAATAATCTCTGGGGCTTCAACCCATAGCCGAAACTAAGCACCAAATGAATTATGAGTAGACCCAAACTCCAAAATTCTTTGCAGCTTCCCACTAAAAAATGCACTCTGCTTAAGAAAGTGAAAGCTAGAGTAGTAAACAAACCAAAGTTGATATTTTTAACACTTTAATCTTTATAGTACCATCTCGATTTCTGGAAACCATCATGTTGCAGACGCCCAATAGTATAACTCATACAAGAGGAGCATAATTAAACAATGCTGTTAAGATTTAATGGCTTAATGCCCAAACATGAAATTTCATACGCGACTTTATAATCAACACTAATCGTCATTAAGAGTTAAGGATAATTTTTTAAAGACGGTTTCTTACTTTTAAACGTAATTTGAAGGAGAAGGATTTCTACCCTACCTACAGCATTACATTACCTACGATTGAAAGTCTAATTAGAGGATGAGAGATAGGACATGTATTATCTTTAGTAAAATGATAAATCTATACATAGACACAGCAGAGGAGTAAAGACGAGAAGCCATGAAAACAGTTCATCAATGGAAATTATAAAAACAAAAGGGTCAATATTGGCACGAAAGGGAACTTACGAGAGACGGCCCAAGGGACCACCTATGGCTAAGTAACCTATCAGGGACAAAGAGGTCCCCCTCAGAGTCTCAGTTCGGGATCCCTGTTCAGATTCGACTAGCCTCAACACAGAATGTGCTAACCTAACTCTTGGGTCTATGGAGCTATGACCCATTCATCGCCGATGAAACGCAAAACATCAATAAAACATAGAACTCACCGTAAAACCGTATCACTCAATAAAACTCAATTAAAACCAAAGAAAAAAAAACACTACTCGCTGTTTCTATAAAAAACCGTTTCAAACCCTTAAGCGATGCAAGCATTTTCTACAAGGGAAAAAACTTGAACCCTAAACCTTAGTTCAATGTAATGATCCTTAGTTACTCCTACAATCATTCAATCTAATCATTATCCATAAAATGATTTAGAACATACTTGAAATTTTACAAAATGTTTATAACAATAAAACTTGAACACCGACAATTGGTGAATTATATGGATGCGGTTTAATATAGAAAAATAGTTAGGTTACGAAAAAAATATATCAGGGTCAAAGGGTCCAATTTCCAATGAATGAAGATAAGTAGCAGTTTTGAGCGCAAATGGTGGTAGCTGAGCTGAAGAAGTGTTCGACCGCGAGATGTCGAGATTTTCCGAGGCATAATTCATAAAATTCAGTTATGAACACGAACGTCACACACGGTCTTTACAATGGAAAGCCAGACGCGATGAGATACCAATAAATTATATCAGACTCTAGTAAACTTGTCAGATCCTAATTAAGTCTCAAAGTTTCAACTTGAAATCCAAAAATTAACATTAAATTTCAAACATCTCGGAATTTTACCATTTTTTGTACGAGCAACTAAACGACCACTTTAGGGATCCCTTGATTTTTTAATCTTCAGATTATATATGCATAACTTTTTATAACTCAGATTCACGATGTATTGTTTCTATAAAAAGTATGTCTCAATATAATGTACTGAAGGTAAATATGGATAGCAATAACGTGTAAATGTGAAATACATGTTGTAGTACATGTACGAGAGCTCAAAGGTTATTTGGCCAATTTCTAAATAATGGATAACAATTTCAATGTCACTTCATGACATAAATGAACTACTTGCTGTAAACGAACGTTTCAAACAAATGAATTCGGGTGAGGTAGACTTTCCATAACTCGTCGATATCTATTGAAATGGCATGAGAATTTTGTTAAAATATATAACAATAATTTTCAAAATAATTCAAATTACATAAAATTTTCAAGTTAGAATTGACAACTCCAAAACAATGCAATTACACTAAAGATGAACTCAACATCTCAGGTTGTAACAGAAGTTCTGCCCAATTTTTGAGCTATATGTTTAGGACACGATTACTTCAATTTAGCTCGTTAATATTGTATGCTTGTCTATGGTCGTTAATAAAATATCGTTTCTTCTTTCAAATTGTGTGATAATTATCGTTATTAATAACTACTTTT
>VOMN01139759.1:0-12672 GCA_014899125.1 Orchestia grillus | reverse complement strand
CTACCGCTACTGAAAATGTAGCGCGCTACTGCCCACCTCTGGTCATAAGCAGCATTCAACCAAAAGAAAATGGCATAGGCAAGAAATGAAGAAAAAGATTGTTCTTAAATGAGTTACATACAAAGCATGGCACAATCGGATCTTCAACAATGAGACTACTGCCTTAAGATTAACAACGTGGAAGCTCCTTAAATTTCTCATACTGATCAGTACGGCCACAGCCTTAAAATTACATGTGAAATTCACGTTGAAACTTCTAATTCGAATTCATAATTAGTGTTACGTATCAAAAGTTGAATTTTATGAAATCATCGGGTGGATATATGTACATACCTTTTAACATTTCAAATTTACACATGATGGCCCGTTGCAACTACATTCTCTTATGTACACGGTAAACCGCAAGTTGATAACAAAACGTTGCACTTGTTACGAATTATACAGAATGAAACACCTATAATTCAAATTAAAGTTGCACGACAAAATTTCTATGAATTTGTGCCCTCTAGTTCTTGCGAAACATATACTCGTACTAATGGTGTGACGTGAGTTTACAATTGTACTGTACAAACTTGTGTTAGAAAGAAAATAGTTTATTCCAAAAACAGATGACACTCGCGACTCATGCACTTAATTGCTTGACAATAAAAGGAAGAATAGAGAGCCATTATCATAAGAAGTAAATCCCAATAATACTTCAAACTATCATTGCTAATTTAGTAGCTAATCGCCCTCGCCCACTGCCATGTGATAGGTAGTCGACAAAGCTTAATTTATTGTACAAATTTTCTGATTACTTCGTCCTACATGAGTGGATCAAAAGTCACATTAAAAGAAAGACCGAAAAATGAAACTATGACAATGATTATGTTACTAAATATATAGAATGACATGCCAATGATTTAGGTGACAGGTGTGGTGCATTAAATGATGATAGTTTCACAAATCATAGTTTTTGAGAGAAATTCCGAGCGTTACCACAACTTAAAACTAATATTTGTTGAAACAGGTAATAATAAACGTGTTACGAGAGTAATATACGTCCTTCAGTGAAGCTCAAACATACGATCCTATCACTAAGCGGATCTTTATTCAAAGTAATTATGTTTTCACGTTACTGAGCCAAACGCCATCTCAGAAAAAAATATTCGGTGAACAAATTGGATTGACGACGTTTGTGCTAAAATCCCTTGGTGTCTAGGGCCTAACAGTTGAATCTGCTGTCTCGATACGACGATTCATAGAGTCCTCGCTATAAATATTGCTGGTATGCAATAGCCGGGTGTGTCTTTCCCACTCAAGAGTGCATCCGAATTCAGTAGATGCCTTAAAATTAAAATGTTTAAGTTGCAATGGATAGTGATCAGTAAAACTACAACCTTAAAGTTACGGGTGGAAGTCGCGTTGAAACTTCGAATTGTGATTCATTATTTATGCTAAGCACGAAAAGTGAAATATTAACTCGAAGAACATCTTAAATAAAAATTACAATGCAAAGATAACCTATTGCAGCTTAGATTCTCTAATACATAAGACAAGCCGCAAAATGATCACAAAAACAAAAAGGTTATCTTGGTCACACTACGATTTTAAGCAATTGAAAAGGCTTTCAGCGAGTGCTTTCGTTTCCAGTAGTTTAATTGGAGTACTTACTATTACGAATTTCATAATTATTACGAATTTTACATCATTCGCATACCTTGAGATTGTTGTGTTAGGTGGCATTGACGGGAAGCCATTGATATAAATAGAAAACAGGAGTAAGGGCAAGTTGGTCACAAAATGCTTGGGGTTTCAGCAGAATCTACGCGTGTCTACTAAACGCTCTCAGTTTTTGGGATGTTTACAGTGAAGTGCTACTTGCACCCAAGTTGCTCGATTTATATTTCCTCGCGTTTCCGGATCTACAGATCACGCAGTAATTTAGACTAGCGCTCGCTCAGGAGTGTGGAATGATTGCAAAAAAAGAGAAAAGAGGATGGTATGGAGAGTATAAATAAAAAACAACATAGATAAAGAACCATTTCTGCTTTGTATGTTGAAAAAGTGCTTAAGACAGGTATTTTATGAGGAAAGTTTTAGAAGTCAGCTGCTGTTTGGAATCAGATACTAAACTTGGCGGGTGGGCAAGTAGCCCGGCATCGATAGAGTTGGATTAAAGGAACGACTAGGAAGTGTGCGTAGGTATGCTTTGCTGTGCCAACAGAGTAGAAAAAAAAAACCTTTATTAATTCCAACACGTTTTACCGTTGGGTTTACAATGTCTTACCACTACTGACGCGTAAGAAGTATGAGGTTTAAGCTTTTCTTTTCAAAGAAATCATTTCCTGGTACGTGAAAATCAGTGCCGAGCCAAGAGTTGAACCCTAACTTCCCAACTGTGAGGTTATCACGCTAATCAGTGCGCCAGTGAAAAGAAACTGTTGAACATTGCTTTTTTATTTTGACAGAGAAATCTGAATGAATAGTGTATCATCAGTATGGATAAGTTTAAATGTTTAATGGTATGTCAGAAGTGCAAAGATGATTTAGGTGAAAGCTCTCTTGCAGAAATGACTGAAAAATATATTTTAATGATAGTTGATGAAATAAAAACTGAATTAATTTTACATTAGAAACACTAGGTGTAACTTTTTTTCTTTTCTAATGTATTTTTACATGTTTATTATGAATATGACTGAAACTTGGTCAAAAATGGATGTATGTAGAAATAATGATGATATATAGCAGGTTTTATTAACCACATTTGCATATCTATGTTCAAGTGTATAAGTATCTTTCCTAACTTACCTAATTGAACCTAATCTAACCTAACCTGATATAAGCTTGATTAACCTAATTATCCGTTCTTTGTTAGCATTTGGAAATCCAAAAAATGCCAAGATGTTGCCAGAATTTTGGTGTTGGGGGGGTTTTAGCAAAAATTAACCAAAGGCAATGGTTGTGTGACGTGTAATTTAGGTGTGTTCTTCTATACTTGAATGAGATATGTTGACCTTCTAATGGAGAAACTTCACATATTTACATAGGTGGTAAACTTCACATATTTACATAGGTGGTAAACTTCATCCCATCATGGTGAACTGTACCACTCTGTAATACCATCAGTTAATATTTAATTTGGCATGCTGCGCAGAATGTTCTATTGATCATACAGCTTTCACTTTAGTATCATTGGAAAAGTTTTCTTTTGAGTTGTGGAAATTTACTTTTGAAAGGCTTACAAAAAGAAAACATAATTGAAAATCAGGTTATGCTGTACAATTTACCTCTGCCTTTTATACTTCCTCCCAATCATATTAGAGTTAGGTTAGTTTGGTTAAGGTAGATTTGTTTTCTTATTTTGACATAGCATAACTTGTGGATTATGTTCAGCCAAACTTGTGAAGGTTAATATTATTTTGCTGCATCTGAGTGCACAGAGCATCCTATTTATTGTATGGGGTTCATTTTAATGTCATTGGTTAAATTTTTTTGTTCCAAGTAGCAGGAATCTAGTTAAGAAAGACTTGTTTGCTATGAAAAACTTATAATAAAATAGGTTATATTGTACAACTTATCTGCCAATCTTATGCTTTGGTCTTAGACAGGGTGTAATTTTAGCCCAAATAATGGTTCCCTAGAATAATGATTTCTAAAAAAATGAGTTCATAAACCTGCAAATAATTCATTTAGCAACTGAAGCTGTTCTTGAAATGTGGTGTACAGTCATTTTTGGAGCTTCAATGAGATGAAAATTTTCCTTTTGTCAAGATCTTTCTGCAAACCAAACACCAAATACTGCATCTATCACAGCATCCCTCCACCTCTCCCTCCCCTCAGTCAGCAGTATAGTGAAACATTGCAATGAACCTGAGTCATAAATGTGAGGTCAAGTCTTTTGAAAAATGAGCCTGAGGCCAACATTCTGCCGCTGATTTCTGAAATTTTACCCTGGTCTCAGATATATTAGAGTTATGTTAGGTTAGGATAGGTTTGTTTCTGTAGTCTTCTACAGCATAATGTGATAATATATCCATAGTCAGAATGGGTGGTCCCAGTGTCTGCATTCTACTTAATTATGTTGTATTAGTGTGTGAATAATTTTAATATCTTTCACATTAACTTTTTTGATCTTTCAAAACCTTTCCAAAATAGTCTTCTGCCATTCAGAAAAATATTCCTATCAAATAAAATATTGAATGCAGTTTCATGAATAAGATGGTCTATGCAGTTGGTCACCCTGAAGTAATAGTAACTCATGTGAAAATTTGGCTCAAATTTCTCAACTTAGCATCATTACATTATATTAGTATGAGAATGCTTTAAAATCTTTCAAAAGTAAGATCCCATCACTCAAAAAAGGAATAATTTTTAGTGATAGTGAAACAAAAGCTGAAAAATAGAAACTAAAAAATCCTGTACAGTATTTTAACTTAAAGTAATGTAAACAACAGCTTCTCTTACTTGAAAATTGCATTGTATGAATGCAAGGTTTTACCCTGAGAATATCTAAGACTAATTTAATGTACAGATCGCTGACCATGAGCTTTGAGTATTCAACCTGCCTGTACAATGTCTGATTGCTAGAGAGAATATGCAGGGTTGGCCAAAAAAAGATAACCAAATTTGAATTGATGTTACTCAATAATTGTTATTGATAACTCAGTTTTATAAAAAGTATATTGTTGAACAACTGTTTCACTACATTTCTTGATGGTATCATATATTCCCTTGGGTGTTTACTTGGGGCTTACACTACCTAGGCAAAGGGGACTTTTTAGGCCTAAAAAGGGGGGGGAGAGGAGAGGGAGGGAAAGGGGACTTGTTGTTGGAGAGAGACTAGTCTATTCTAACCTGTTGAGTGCAATCTCCTTGATTTTATGGGTTAAGTTTCCAAAACTTACTGTGAGAAAGGAATTATTGAATTTTAAATTTAGCCCCAAACAGCATCATCTAGGGAAAACATTAATGTTGAAGTTGCTCAAAGATAGTGGAATATATATGATCTACATCCTTGTGTGCTTGAGGTACTGTATCCAATTTACATTTATGTTATTAGGATTCTGTCAGTTGTTGAACAGCAATGCTTTTGTAACAGTGTACCTTAATTTTCTTATTTTTTCAGTGTAACTTGTTCATGAAAGTGGCTCAATATCACTGTGGGTGATGGCTGACATGGACTGGTCTGATAAGCTGAACATTCACAGCTTGGAGACCATAGAAACATTGCAAGAAAAGTGAGTGTGAACTGTATCTGTGTTCTTTTTTTCATATGCCCTTGGAAGTAATAGAGACTTCTGAGTTCTGACTGATTTTTTTTATTAAAGCCAATATTCTATTATTTGACTACTTAAAATAGGTATGATTCAGAACTAAGTATAATACAAAAGTTAATTGCAATTTAAAGAAGTTTCAATGTAATACTACATACGATGTTTCTTGTTTAGAAATGACCAGCATTGAACTAAGCTTTGGAGCATTTTCACTAACATATTAAGTGAACATTTTAAAATAAAACTCAGTGGAAGTACTCCCAAACTATAGTGCTTGTGCTGGTTCTGTCAAGAAAGCCCGATAAAAAATTTACCTGGTTGCCAAATTCAAACAGGAAAATATAGGGAATTGAACTAATTATAAGTATTTACATTGTTTTGGTATAAAACATGGTTTTCTGTTTTTATGCACATGAGTCTCATTGTAAACTCTTAAAAAAGCTCATGCTTGCTAGTATACTAAGTGGCTGTTTAAATTTTGCTGTTGAAATATTCATTATTTAATGCATATTATTATTTAGATAATTTTTCCAAAAATATGATGCCTCTTTTTGCATTCCATTTTTTATAACCAGTAAAAAATTTCATCACAATTTATTTATTTATATTTTATATCAAAGTTATGACATGAAATATAAATTTTACACATTAGTTGGTTGATGTTCACTGGAGACGACTCATTGCAGGCTGGCACCATGGGAGTGGTGGATCGTGCGCACCAGTGTGGCTGGGGACAACAGGGAGGCTTTTGTGTTCTTCTTTCCCATGTTGGCTGGTCTCAGCATCATCTGTGGGGCCAAGCTGCTCTGGGCAGCCGTCATTGTTGAGTGGTCCAATTTGATAATGAAATGGTAAGAAAGAGGTTTTCAGTGATGTAATTTGATGAGATGGTGAGAAATGAATACAATTTTGCATTACATTCCCAAAGTTCTTATATTGGCTTGTATTCCTATGAAAGTATGAAATAAATTGGTATACAAAGTGTCATTCATTATTTTACTTTTAGTAAGAAAGGGTGCTTGTTTTTGTTAAATGCTACTATTCAAAAACTAAATTTTATAACTAATCAGCTATAATTATGAAAAAGTATCCCAGAATTCAACATAAATTGTGCAGGCTATTCCGAGGAGACCGTCCCTTCTGGTATGTGCAAGAGACGCCATACTTCACAAATGCAACCCGTCCTGTGCTGCGGCAGTTTGACAACACGTGTGAGAGTGGCCCAGGCACACCCTCGGGGCACCTCATGATGAATGTGGCCATCTTCCTCATCTTTGTCAGAAGCATCTGCCAACTCATTGTTTGGGACAATAGATTCCTGAGGTTGGGTGTAGGTAGGATGACATATTTCTGAGCTTAGGTTTAGTTGGGACGACATATTCCTGAGCTTAGGTTTAGTTGGGACGACATATTCCCGAGGCTGGGTGTAGATGGGACGACATATTCCTGAGGTTGGGTGTAGGTGGGACGACGTATTCCTGAGGCTGGGTGTAGATGGGACGAAGCATTTCCGAGGCTGGGTGTAGGTGGGACGACGTATTCCCGATGTTGGGTGTAGGTGGGAACGACATATTCCTGAGGTTGGGGTAGCTATAATATGTTGGGAAAACTTTCATTTATATATATGTCTGATTTAGGATGTGTGACTTTTCACTATCAGCTTCCTATAAAAGTACGACTTTTCTCAAAAACTTAAGAACAAGGTATTCTGTCATTAAAAATGATAATTATGCACTCATGTGAGAAACTAGTCATACCATGAACTATCTGAATTAATAACATCAAAAATTTTAAATCAATGTTCACAGCATCTTCCTTTTTCAAGAAGAAAAGTACTCGTAAAAAACTAAGACGTTTTGAGAATTCGCTCATTATCAGCATTGAAGTACAATGAGTCATCTGAAAAACAAAGATGAATGGTTTTCTTCTCACAAATACATTTTATGATCATAAATGTTTTATACAATTTACCTGGTTCTCTCTTTTTTACTGGAGATTAGTAAATTCCCAAATAGATTGCTAGATCCTTCTTTTTAAATCATGTTTCCTCCCACTTGTGTTTGCTGAAAAAAATTACCCTTAACTCATTTTGGGGACTTGAAAATCCTTATGGGATAGGTAAGTTACATTATCTTCCCTCAAGCTGTTAGCTAATACTGCGTACAGTATCTTAATTAGCATTCTTTATGTACCTGACATTGTTTAGAAATGATATGATAAACCTGAAAGACTTACCAGTAGGGGTTATGACATTCTGCCTGGGATTTTAGGTTTTGAGATTGATGTCCTTGTTTGAGGAGTGTAGAGCCTCAGAGCCAGGTTGGGTTGGTCCCTTTCTAGCTTGTCAAGTTAGCTTATCTGCATTGGAGAAAACTTGATCCTCTCTGTTCTACCATTGAGTTTGTGAGTCTTGTTCTTTGGAGGTTAAGGGCAGTGCCACTCATTTCTACTTCGCTAGAGGCTGTTTCGCCTTACTGCTGTGCTGGTCTAGTGTTCGTGACTACTACAGCTGCAATAATCAGGTTTCGATTGATGTGTAACTAAATGAATTAGCCTGTATGATATTCATGTGTGCTTGGCAATGAATAGACTTGTGTTGATGTGTGCTAGCTAGCAAATAAGCAGATGTGTTACTGTATGCCAACCAATAAATGAGCCACTGTTGTTTGTAGTCCCACGATGCAGCGCGTCGTAGCCTCTGTTCTCTACTCCGCTTACTCCACATGGATTGCTCTGGTGTTCCTCTCGAGGCTTTACATCCAGGCTCACTTCATCCATCAGTGTATTCTCGGGGTCATAGCGGGTGAGTGCTCGTTCTTTGAAATGAGCTTTGATCATACGTCGCAAAACTGTTATTGGTAAATTCCAATGTGGAAATGGTGTGCTATATTAGTAGTAGCAAGTTGCCAGGCAATAATTTTTATATGTTGATGTGCGGAGATAATATTCAAGTTACATTTCGAGTACTGGTATATTCTATATGTTCAGTCAGGCTACCTTTTGAATATGGTGTATTCTGACATGCACACAGCTTAGGGAAGTAATAGTCAATGCTAAATATCTTTTCGAGACTGGGAGAGTTATCACTGTCATCAGGCGTGGTGGTGGGCGAGTTTTGCTGGCGCTGCGAGCTGCTCAACGACTTGGGGCTGTGGAGAAGTGTTACCTTGTCCCTTTTCTTCTTTGCTTCTTCAGGTGAGACAGTCTGGGAAGGATCTTCATTGAGTTGTGCATTTTAACTTCCAGTCAGTACTTGTGACTACCCAGTTCATTCGACGAGAGGCTTGCTTGTGACGTGTTTTAGAGCTTTTGTTTGACTTAAATTGATGATGCAGGTGCATAAATGTAACTGCTTGATATGTTGTCTTTGACGCATCCTAACAGGATGATAACTCTCTGTCAACCATGAAAGTCCTATTAGGAGTTTTTCTTGTGCAGTCGTTCAACTTGATACTCCTGTGTTTCGATGTTACATTGTTATCAAATGAACTGAATGTTGCTCTAGCTTTTTCAATTACAAGGATCTACGTTCACCTTCATTATCTCATGGCAATTCTTCATATCTTTCTTGAACTCAATCTATTGTTGTCTCATCAATGCCTCTGATAGCAATTTTATTTGGGGCTTAGCTAGTGTTGCTGTTGCAGGCGCGGTGTGGTTTGGCCTGGTCAAGTTCGGCTACGACCCGATGTGGTCGGTGTCGAAGGCTCTGAGGCACTGCCACGACCCTGTGTTGGTCAGGGTGGACACGCAGCCCTTCTTCATCATGGCCAGGTTCACGGGGACGGCGCTCGGACTAGGTAGGTAAACCGCGCCCTCGTTGGTGCTAAAACGTGCCTCTATTCAGAACGTGTTGTGCTAAATGTGGTCGATTAAATGTGCATGTACGCTTGTACACTATTTAAAAGAAACTTCACTAAGTACAACGCAGTTGACCTACAGTCCATCGTTGGGTTTCTTATCCCTTTTAACTATTGACGTTTGAGTGATGTAAGGAATCTGAGGTTTGTGAAGTACAAAGAGAACCACTCCGTGGTTTCGTGAAAATCCGCTTGTCCCAGACGGGAGTCGAACCCTTACATCCTCGGTTTGAGCCTGACACGGTACCAGCACGCCATGGAACCCTCGGTGTAACGTTCCTACTGGACGGTATATCATGATCTCGAATATTGGCAGCACAGCCCTGATATCGCCGCCGGATTGTTCATTATCGACGGGACGACGAAGACGTTAGACTGGGTTACTGCCATGTCATCATGTGTTGGTGTCGTGGCAAATTCACTTCATGCCATGTCAACATTAAATGGTGACGCCTCTAGTTCCAATGTCGATTGTGTCTACAATCTAATGTTCCGATGCATGTGTTTTGAATGTTTAAGAAAATATCTGGCATCTTGGCAACAACTTTGTCTTCCCGTCTAACTTCTCGGAGACAATTTTGTCCTCCTGCCTGGTATAATTTTGTCTTCACATTGGGACTTCGACTCAAGGTCAACTGAAGGGTACATGTAGAGGGCTGCCATTGATAAGCCTGCGAAATATTAGTAGCCTGTAAAATAGAAAAAGTCAGCCCATTCTAATGTCTCCATCCATGGTGACGCGGTTCACCACCTATGAACTAAATAAGGAATATAATTTGCATGCTACACTACATATTACTCGAGTGTCGCATATTACACTAATGGCGTTAATATTATCCATGTATAATGAAATATAAGAGTAAAAAACTTCAATTGTACTTCAGTAAAAGCTTCATTTTATTTGTTCTGTGAATCACTTTTTCAGTTTTCTGGCCCCCGGGTGCATCTTGTTGAGAATGTCTTGCCAGTGATGTGTTTAGCAGGTCGTCTAGGATTGTAGTTGATGTATTTGTACTTAATTGGACGGATCATCTAATAGAAAATTTGATGTATATATCTCTAACTCGCGGGCCAATGGCAATTCCAGATTTTTTTTAAATACAATTCTTCTGAATTTAAGTCATTGTTTCTCAGCAATTTCATGCCCTTTAATGTAAAAAAAGAGATCGATATAAATGAAAACCAATTCTTCATTAATTTTTTTTAGAAAATATTCATTGGGTAAGAAACATTGGCAGTTGAGTCGTGAGAGACCCTTAGGCAGGATACTTCCACTCGAAGCTCGAATTTCCAGTTCATTTCAAGTGCCGCTAATTTTCTCCTGTTTAATTATTAGAAGAATGTAACACAAAGCAATGAAATCATTGTGTTAAAATATTATAAATATATTTTACAGAGTTATACATGGTATTTAAAATGAGAGTAATCCGACAGATTAAGATACCCTCTTATTAACTTTAAATATGACGTAAAATATTGTTTTCAGCATTACGGATACAAGTTGCTCGGATTTACACTACGGATTTCAGCCTTCTCTGATAGTCCCTCTGATTAGTTAGAAATACGGACCCGGGAACTTTCTCCTATCTAAATCCTTAAGAGCGCAACAAAGAGATGGACGGACCACCAAGTGAGCGAGCAACTCGGGGCTATTTTTATATGGTGGGGTAGACAGATTGTCTCATAAGTGAGTTCGATATGTTCATGTCTATTCAAACGGATCTGAAATTGGCAGTAAATAGGATATATTTGACTTGACGAGTACACTCGCGCTGCCAAAAATTGCGAGACATATGACCTTAATTCCTTAAGATGTTCTCTTGTTTGTGGCAACTCTCATAGAGGAAGATACCTCTGGTTACCCCATATACATAACTCTTCAATGAATAATTTTATTTTCAGTATCACGGATTGGGACTGCATTCTCTGACACAGTGTAGTTGATTTAGAATATGTATCTACGGACCTGGGAATTTCACCTATATAATACTTCTACATAGTACTGGAGCGGAATATATCAATCAACACATAAGGGTATTATTAGGAACAGTGTATAGGATGTGGATGGTATATAATAGATACCAAAATACAGTTTCCAAACACTTGATACTTATAAATATTTCAGTTATTGCAAATATTTATTCAGTTATTTCAAATATAAATATTTCAATTCAGCTCACTGACGACAACAATAACTGTACTGTAGGTCAACTGATGTACTGATGTACGTAGGTCAGCTGACACAAAAAAGAAGTAATCTTTCATTGTTTCCATTTAGATATTGAAGAAGAATTTTAAATAAAGTAGATGTATTGAACTGAAACAAAATTGTCTCCTAATTACTGGAAGCGTCGGACGGACGGACTCTGCTGCTATTATAGTGTCATTATACCCGCCCCGACTTAAATGACTGAATTTACCATAGTTTTGTTCTACATATAAATAGATTAATTTTTTCAGTGAAGCCTTGAGCTTGATCTTTCCTTTGAAGATAACTATTCATAAACAAACTAAGCTAACCAAAATACTACCATATTGTACTCTATTAAATAAGAGACTCCGCTTCTTTTAGAGTTCATTAATTAATTCACGGCACGATATTCAGTATCCTATCTACGACGCTGCTCCATATCAGCGCCGCTCACAGTCATATTTTCTATGGCGGCACGTAAAAAGTGTAAGACAATAAATATAAATATGCGGCAGCTATTGTGTAACTGAGGATAAATTTGACCGAACATGTAGCATTGAATTTGATGTATTTACACCTAATTTGACCTGATCTAGCAGTGAATTTCTCGTGTTTATCCCTAATTTGATGTCATCTAGGAATGAATTTGACGTCCATTATTATTCCTAACTAGACAACCCGTGACCCGTTAGGTCAAATAAAATGATCATAATCAAACCGTATCCAGAAATATATCCTAAGCAGTTAAGTTGGTATCCACAATACAGGATTAAACGAAGATTATAAATTTCGAATATCTCAGATCCGACAGACAAACGTGTGCATGGTTTCAAGCAAGATGACCAGAGTTTTAGTATTATACTAGATAGTTAGATTTAATCCATCAGCTTGTAGTATTTTGTGAAACGTATAGTACAAGTTTTTCGAGGAAAATGTACTCAGTAGTGTACAGGTGAAATTTTTGTCTATCGAAGTATTCTTGCACCCCGTCTGTCTCTCTCTGTTTGGTGTGAAGAACAAACAACTCGATGCAACACTGCAACAGGCCACACCTCACACGACACAGCAACAAGCCACACCTCACACGACACAGCTACGAGCGCCACTTGCTGGTAATATGAAGCAGGTTCACCCTCTCCTGCGCAGTCAAGCGTTCAAGCAAGATGATGCTGCCTGGCAACACGCGTGGCAAGTGACGTCTGCTGATGCAAGTGAAAGAGAATTGTCCAGCTTCAATTTTTGTTGAGTTGAGTTAGGTTTGACTCTCTGCCACTGCCTAAATTATTATTCATAAGACCCATCAGGAGGCATAGGATAGGCTATAGGCAATAGAGGTAGGTTAGTTAGGTTTGCGTATCCTATGCTA
>VOMN01139755.1:0-18066 GCA_014899125.1 Orchestia grillus | reverse complement strand
CTCATAATATGGATCCTGGGCGTCACTTATTTTAATAAATATATTACAGTGTATAAATGAAGTGGTTTTCAAATTATTTTTATTTCTGTTAAGAAAAATCATCTTTCTTGGCTTTAAATAATGAATGGTTAAAAATTCCCATGCCAAATCTCATTTCATTCAACTTGTATGAATCACATGCTAGTCCAACATATCTTCAGAGTGCGAATCATCATCTTCACTAAAGATATGGAGACCCTGAGGTCTAGGTCCAGCCCTGCCTTGCCAAAGTCGAGGACCTCTAGTCCAAGCATACTGTGTTCATGTTTATTGAATCGAACTGCATCGAGTATCTGCTTATTGTGACCCTATAGATGAACTCTCTTTGAATTTTTTGTATAAACTAAGACTTTTTGTGCGTTATAGGCTTTGCCTCTGAAGCGCTAGTAGCCCTTTCTCTATTACCTATGTACCATCAGCTCCTTTTTCTACTGCTATGCAGCTCCTAAGAAATCCTGTGTACACGGACCCTCTAGCAAGCTCAAGGGTCTGGTACGAAATAAGCCAAAGGCAGATAGCTAGAAACCCTTCCAATTATATTGCCAATAATGTGCAGGGTAGTAAGTTGCTCTGGAAACGGTATCATTTAATTTATGGCCTGTGTTATTTGGTATACTTAGTGCTCTTTCCTAGTAAAAGCTGAATAGCTGCTTATCCCATTTGCTATTATGTATTCTTTATACTTTACTAAAGGAAGAAATGCCTCGGTGATGATTTCTTTATATACCTGTAACTCTGTCCAGGTGGAGTTGCATTACCTGAAAATGAGAATTTAAAATTTTGTCCAATTGTTTTCACCGTAGTGAAGCAATTCAGCTCCACACTGTATGTATTTTTATTTACGATTTTCTGCTAAAGAAGATCCAAATCATTCATACTTCTCAAGGTTTAGGTTATTCTCAAGGAAAGATTTACACACTCGTCCATGTCTCACGTTTTGGAAACATGTAATTCTACATTGTGTGGATTTTCCATCTCACTTTGAAACATTTGCTTCATCAGTTTCTGTACAATGATATTCTAATTTATTACATGGCCATCCTTCTAAACTAAATGATCTCAGTGGTGATGTAACCAATAGATGGGCCCGTAAATTCTGAGACGTACGGCGTGACAACAAAGTCCAAGCCACCGAAGTACTGCAGAAAGCTGCACTGCTGCTCTCATTCTTTGAGCAGTTGTGGTAAGCTGTTCAAGACCCCTGAGGAGGTGGAGTTCCATGCTGTCAAGTCCGGCCACTCCAGCTTCTCGGAGAGCACTGAGGAAAAAGCTCCTCTCACTCAGGAACAGAAGCAGCAGAAGGTGATCATTTACACGAGTCAGTTTCTTTGTTTAGTTGACACACAAATGAGTATTTTTCTCATTGCATTACACAGTGCACACATTATTTTCTATTACGAGAATAGTTTGAGCTCTTTTTCCTACCATTCAAATATTTCTGAGACCTGCAAAATACTCACACGCCAAAAGTTATACACCTACTGAAGTTTTAGACTAGTCAAGACACATATTTAATAGCTGAAGCATAATGCTAGAATTTCGTCGTTCAACAGCCCTTCTCAACTGACACCCATTCACAATTCCATTTAATTTTTTGTACTATTCGCCAAGTACGAAGTTCATCACTTGAACTGATGAATTCAGATTAGTAGGTACTCATCACTAAGTGTGATAAACCTAGAGTGCTTGCTACTGATAACTAAGCTCACTTCTCCTCAAAGTGTTTGACTAGAAGCCGTGCACTGGCTCACCTAAACAGTATGGCAAATTGAGGGATCACGGGATCTAAAGTTGTGTTTTTTTCATTGTTCTGTTGAGAAGTGAATTCTTTTCAATCAAATGATCTATTTTGTGCTATAATGACTGGCGTCCCTAGGAGGGGCGCTTATAGAGGTTACTTGAGTTATAGATAGGCTAGGACTTCTATCTTCTGTGCTCACTTTGCGTCTTTTAATTTTTACACCTTCTTTGCTGTTGCTATGCGCGGAGGGGTCTTTTTAGGAACTCGCGTTGTGCTTAGATTCCCGGTCACCGTAATACATTTGAAATGGTCCCTTCTCTACGCTCTTTGAATCACAGTTTATATGGATAGGAAGCTTTGAACTAATAATCTAATCTACAATCAAATGTCTATTCTTGATGTATTTTGTTGTAATAACCTATTCATTTTCAGTTACTCGAGTTGGAGGAGAAGATGAAAGCTCGAAGAAAAGCTAAAGCTGAAGAAGAAGCGAGAGAAGAGAGAGAGCGCGAGAAAAAGAGAATAGAAATGGGTAAAAATGTCGCTGAGCATAGAAGAAAGTAAGCTTGAGATTACCTGTACCCCCTAAATTATTTTTCATTCGTATGATTATTATTCATTATTGTGTACAAGTTATTGGTTTTTTCGTGGCATTTATGAACTCAGTTGTTGGGTTGATGTTAAGAAGCAAGTTGTTGCTCTTTGTAATTATTTTCATGCGAATTACGCATAATTTATGATTAGCGAATGTTATATGAAAAACTGTGAAAAGGGAAACGCCTTTCTAAAATATTCCTAACTCTACTTTCATAACCTCGGTCTTATAATGTTATTCTTGCCCTCAACTTCTGAAGGGAACTTCAAAATCCCAAAACCAAGAAGCGCAATTGTTACCAACTTCATGATGTGAGACGTTCATTTGATTAACACTATGCACTCTAAATTAACGTAGAGTCGCACAACAGACTCGGTTGTGCGAAGAACTTGTCTCATAAAATAGCTTATATAACTAAAAGGAATCTTTTATAATGGGAATGTCGAGGAATCATGAAATGGTTTGTAAGAATATGCCTGCGACGGAGGCAGACAAGTGGTAACGTGGTCTGCAGCGATGACGAGACGCACCTAACATGTCTGATACCACACTGCACTACCAACCTCCACTGATGGATACCAGTTTATACTTTGGTTAAAGTTGCTGCAGCTTAACCTCCGTTCGCTGTCATTATTCTTGAAAACGATTTTAAGAATACGGCCTAATAATTCGATATCGATCGTCACAGTTGCAAATTATAGAGGAGACATCTCTCTTCACACGTTTTCTCATGAAGAGTTTGCGTGCAGGTTAGAAGAGGAAGAAATCCGGAAGCTGGCTCAAGAAAAGCGAAGGGAGAAACTGGAGGACAAACTCGCCAGACAGCGCGTCAAAGAACAAATTGAGGCAGATAAGGAGGCACGCAGGCAGAAGTTGGCGGGTTAGTTCCCTGCTTTTAATGCATTTCTTTGCAAGACGTTAGAGAATAAATGCTGAAATATGGTGTAATACGAGTACTATTTCTTTTCGAGTGAGTTTTTTTCACGAGTGTTTATTCTTCGCCAAAAATTTAAATACAAGCTTTTTCTGACACGCTAATCCTCTTGGAATTTTGGGATAGTGCTCCTATTTTGATTTATTAGTTTTTTGTAGCTAATTAGCTAGTTAATTTGAGCAGTGTGGTAAGAATTAGACTTACAATTTCTATACGAGAACTTGTAAAAAAAATTACATTTTACATCACATTTTTTTGAAGAGACTTCACTGAGATCTGCTATAGTAGAAAACCTCATGAAAGTTGGACTTAGAAACTTTATCGAAAATGTGTAATGAAGACGGAATTTTTGTAAATTCATTTCACACATTAGAAGTTGATTTCAGGGCTTTATTCCGGCGCCATAATGAAAACATTTTCACCGACTCCAAGAAGACATTTCTGAATATTACTGTAAATCAAGTGACGGCCATTGCCCGAATTCTTTTTTTTCTCTCTTCCATTCTGTACTTTGTGCAAGGAATTCACTGACCCTGGTGTGGATTAAAAGATTGAAAATGCTTGTAGAGTTTCTTCCCTACTTCAGTGTCGGAAATATTTTCTTGAGAGCGCAACTTTTTAAATGAGTGGTTAATAGTGTGGTGAATTTCTATAGTCAATTTTGTGTGTAACACTGATTTGCATTGCAGAGCATTCTGTCAAAGTTTTCAAAATAAGAAAAACAACCTAATGCGTGATAGAACGAGTGTTAACATAGACTCTTACATTTTCTTTCGGCTTTAATTTGCAGCTGCTAGAGGAGAAACCCCAGCTGCAGCGGCTGCTCCTCCTCCAGCTGCTGCTGCCGCCGCGCCTGCAGCTCCTAAGAAATCGTACGACGAAGCCAGAATACAGGTGAGAGATGCTGCTCTCACTCGGAGGGCTGCACATCCTATCTCTAGAGCTAAAAGATGGTGATTGCATTGGGAAATGAAAACTGATGAATACGAAGCTGGAATGCAGGTGAGCCATGCTGGTCTCACTTGGGTGGTCTGGTGTCCTGTTTTAGAACGCTGTGTTCTGTGCGACCTCCGAGTACATTTCGTGTGCATTGTGTACAATTTATGTTTCAACTCTTCACTAATCATGGTTAATTTAGGCTAAAAGTGCCGGCAAAGCGAAAAGATTTGTTATTTTTTGAAATTTGGGAGTGGCCAGACTGGCTATCTCCGAGGAGTACTCGCTCGACAGGGTCGCTTATACAAAAAAATTTGAATGTACAAAGCTTGTGCAAAAAAATTGAATAAAATTTAAATTCGAATTTAATTTAAGTTTTTGTCATCCGAATTTCCTGAATTTTAGATTTTCTTTTGCGTGTAAATGTTCTTATGAACACATGATAGAGATGTAGTCTTCACCGACGCTCCCCACATTTTATGCTGCTAGTGAAAATGTGTTAAAATATTAATATTATTAAATTGTTCGCGGACATTCATTGATTATATGTCTTTACTTGTATTCATTTGATGAGAACAAATTTAATTTTAATCAATTTGAAATTTTCTTGAATTTCTGAACTTTCAAGATCCATGAATGCACAACACTATCCATGAGATAAAATTGCTTAATATACCTATACTCTGATCAGTGGAGCAAAGTCTTACCTTTTTCGATTGAAGTGATTATGAAGTAGTAAGCAGCACACATAGGCATACTCAGCAGAGGTCATTACTTGCAGCCTAGAGGTTAATTAATAATAAGTGCGCTGTGCAGAATTAAATTCCCCACCTGTAAATATAAAAACTTTGTCCATGATGTAAGTTTGCTACTGATGTATGTTCTTAGTCTTACAATTTTGATCATTGCTGCCTACTTTTCGCGCTATAGCAGACCTTAAGTTCAACTCTTCTTCATGTTAGTATATTTTCGTAGTTTTTTTTACTAGAAGGATAAGCAAGATTGACTTTGAAACTTTCAT
Source organism: Orchestia grillus (assembly GCA_014899125.1). Lineage (NCBI taxonomy): Eukaryota > Metazoa > Arthropoda > Malacostraca > Amphipoda > Talitridae > Orchestia > Orchestia grillus. The sequence goes on along the minus strand of VOMN01139755.1, from coordinate 12,800 downwards.
TTTCATGGGTTATTATTTCGTTTGCGTAATTTTTTGCAACATGCAGAGCGTTCCCTCAGCTTCGTTGATATTGATACGTATGCCTACTTTCTAATATTTTTTTGTTTATTTCCACTATATATTAGGTACCTATTGTTCTCCTAGATTGTGCGCCTTACGATTTCCTGCGCACCAACAACGTCAACTGAAAACTCAAACTGTTTGCTAGTAATGAATTGCATTTCTTATTCTTAGCCGTTTCAGGAAAAAAAGAATCTTCTTCTTCTGTTGATCCACGTGGAAACTTGAGAAAATCCTATAATTATGTCGCCTTAGTTGTTTTAGATTATTTACGTCCAAAATGCATGTACAAACAATTGAGTATGGAAATTACTCTAGTAGCGTTTCGAAATAGTATATAGGTACACATATCTAGTTGACCTATTAGTTATTACTATTTAACCTGAGTCAGCGGTATTTTTATGTGCTAAAATTTCTCGTATTCTTGCGATGCACTGTTCGTTTCTAAGATATTTGAGGGGGTATAAAGTCATTTTTCGAATCATCAAGGAAAAATTAATTCAACTCTTCCAAATGCTTCATCTCATTTCTTATTCACCTCACCAAGGATATTCGACATTTCCTTACATCTTCCGTGGCAGATTTTTAACGAAAACTTGCTAGGTTTGATGATTATTGTTATTTTCTCCAGATGTACGAGTACACTCGGAAATCAGCGATTTATATCGGGAGAGGCCAAAGAAGGGCCAGTGAACTTATATCGAGCTTTTTTATATAAAATTGGGAATTTTACGAGTTTGCTCGCCCCAAGTTCGAGGTGAAAGAATGACCAGTGAACTCGTTTCGAAGTTTCCTCTATAAAATCGGAAATTAGGCGACTTAACTCGCCCAAAGCTGAGAAATACAGATTAGGTCACAGCGAGTTTTCGTCTTTGCTGGAAAAGGGGTTAAATGTAACTTTTTGTAGGACGAGCTGAGCTCTATTTCAGAATTTCAATTTAAGTGAAATTTTTTATTTTCGAACTCTTTTCTTTCAACTGAGGAACTGAGGCTGTGTGTGATTTAGCCTTGCCTTGTGTCGCAGTTTCGCCTGCCGACCGGCCCGCCTGTGGTGCAGACCTTCAAGTCCAAAGAGCCGCTGTCTGCCGTCAAGCTCTGGGTCAGCATGAACCACCCCAGCCCGGACCCCTCGTACAGCATTTCTCTTTCTTCTTCATTCCCGCGGAAAGTGTACTCGGACGAAGAGATGGAACGACCTCTCGAGGCTCTAGGTAAGAGACCCAGTTTTTAGCGAATTTCTGCCGAGTGCCGACCCGTCAGGGGCATAGGAAAGGTAATAGGGTTAGGTTTGTGTATCGTATGCTCTGGAAACCGGCGGCCTCATGGGGGCATTGCTGGGTCACTTCAGCTATAGATAGGCGTTCGAGACAACCGTCTTTCGTGCTCATTTTCTTTTTTCAATTTTCAAACGTTCGTCTGTTCTTCCTCTTCATTCTTAATTTGTCGTTTCTATGCGCAGGGCCTCTTTTTTGGCTTGACGTATCTGAGTCACTGCAGTGCTGCTACTGTTATTGCTATTAGAAAGCAAAGAAGCTTGCATCAAACCGTGGTGTTCGCTAAATCTGAATTATTTCCTTCATTTATTATTCGATGTTTGTGAGCGTTGTAGTCCTTAGAATTTAACTGTTTCTTTCAACGAGAAATTCTAATTTCTCTTGTAGACTATCATAACGAAGTACCCACAACTACAATCCTACTTGTTTCAGTTGTATTTTTGATCTCGATGTTTTCTAATTAGAAGGATTCGTGTGCTGCGTAGGTGACTTGGGTCTGATAGTTTCATTTTTTAGTGCTCTTTTCAGTGTCCTGGTCGCTCTCGGAACATTTGTTTGCAAGTCACAGTCGTAATGTGGGACCATTTTTTCAGCTTCTGAAAGGAATTTGCCGCGTCTTAATACTTGGGGGAAAATCGTATGTATGCAAAGTTTATCTCTGAAGTTCATTTTTTTTTACTTCAAATTAAAACTCGGAAAAGTATTTGACGATATACCAAAGATATGAAGGGTTTAACTATAAGCTACTGATTAATTGAGGTAATGTTTGCCATTCACTTGAGGTATCATTTGCAAAATTTAATAATATGCATTAAAATAGATGAAACACTCATAAGCAATTAGAGGTAATGTGAAGCTCTTTTTGTTTAAGCGACAAACGAGTTAATTTTGACGGCTAGCTGTAACTTCTTGAGGTGCGAGGATCAAAGTCAGAAGAGTCCCAAATTGTAAAACTCTATTTAGAAAAAATATCTACTACAAATGAAAATTTTATAAACCGCTGTGTTTCCAGTTACAAGCTCCTCGACAAATTGGATTGTATTGTCGTCGGTGTCACATTGATAAATGAGGTAGGGCAAACAATGTAGTCGCACCGTGCTTTAAGAGTTAATTTTGTTATTTAGAGTTTATCTGATAGACTGGCCTTTTTTAACCCTATGAGAATAAATGCCATTTCTAGAGGACATTAAAAATAATCCAGTTTAATTTTAAATTCCTATTGTGTCATTAAAAACTAGGGTGAATTGAGGCAAGTGCATAAAATATGAACGACTGTTAACGCCGTATTTCGTTTATTTAAATAAATAATTTGATCCTCAGAGGGTCAAAATGATTTGTTCATGCTGTAAGGAGAATTATTTGAGGTAATGTAGTCGATCAAGGTGTCAGTGTGCTAACTGAGTGACCGACGCTTACTCATGCAATAGGATTGACTTATTTTTATTGATTTAGCCTCGAGTGTCAGGAGCGTGTTAGGTCTGACGCTTGTGTCGGAGTAGAAGGCCTTTGCAGCTGACAGCTGATTAGCGTCTTCTTTTTCAGTAGAACTAGCGCGGTCAGATTCTCTGTTCAGCACAGTAGAGTGCAGCTACGCACTGAACTCACATTCGGGCGTTCTTTCACACACGTACAATGTTTCCGATGTGATTCGGTACATTAGAATTAGGAAAGTTACTCTGCCATGAATTTCTTACTTGTAGCTGTCTCGGCTTGAAATTTTCTATGAATTTTACTTTAGTTGAAGCTGGTTCATGAAATGAATGCTTGTTTTTTCTTCCAGGTCTAGTGCCGTCATCGGTACTGATGGTTCATTACAAGTGAGTTGGAACTTGTGTTTTTAGGGAAAGGATGGGGTTTCCTTGTCACGGCATTCAGTTAAAGAATTTTTATACTCCTATCATTAAATAAAATAATTTCGCCTTATTTCTTGCTTCTATCGAAAATTTTAAAATTTAGATGTTTGTTTCATGAAGTTACTTAAATTTTAGAAGAATTTATTTTTTTCCAAATTTACATTTTTCTTCGAGTGAATATTAAAGTTTACGAGAGCAAATTAAGTAGCTCCTAAACTGGACAATGCTCTTATGTTGAATAACTTTCACCTTTCAAAAAACTCGTGGAAAATTCTGTTGGCTTGTTTTACTTTGCGGAATAGATTATTATTGAGCGATCGCATGGGTTTACTTCATAGTCTTATTCGTTTATTCGTGGTTTAAATGATTTATCCTAAAATTTAGTGTCTTCTCCGTATGGTTCTGTTTTAGAAATTTATCGTCTTTAAGAAAGGATGCATTTAAAAAGATCATCGCAGATCAGAACGACGCTTCTGTATTGAATGTAAGCTATATCTGTATCCTGTCCAATGTAGGATAGGAGCTCAACATGTTATTTATTTGCTGTTTTGTCGGGGTATCGAATTCGGTAGCATCTTGCAGTACTAACGTCCTTTGTACGAGTAATTCGCTTTGTGAGCGGCAGCTTGTGCATCGCAGCACGCGCAAACTTCAAACTATTCTTCACTCACTCAGTCATGTTTACATCTCGTTGAGGCAGAGCAGTGTTGCTAACTTCGTCATGAGTTCACATATAGTATTTGTAAATGCGTAAGGCCGACACGAAAATGCTTACTATAAAGTTGAATTCAGTGAAAGAGTGTGTTTCACACGCATGATAGGCCAAAATGATTTTAGTATGTCGAGGACCATAATTATTCCTGCTTTAGAACTGAATAAAAAAGAATTTTATAGAAGCCAATTAACTTCATTACAAAATACTGCCAAGCTAAGTGAGTGAATAGGACTGTGTCTGCTGTGAAATGCACAATAATGGACTGCGGGGTTTACATATTTATTGTTATGTTCCCAAATGTAGGTTGTGGTCAACTAAATCATGATTTATGGTTCTTTCTATTAAACCTAAGATTATTTGCAGTTTTTGATACGTTTATAGTGACACGCAGGAAGAGAACTTGTGCCTTGAATATTAGTTGACCTATGTTTTATTTTTGCGCATTTTTGTTTGAACGAGTGGAATTCATCTTCCTTTGGAACGAGATCATTGCGATTTAATTAACAGAAGCTTCGTAGTATGAGTTATTTTTCAAGGAGAAACAATAGAAAGAAAGCCCTTTTATTGAGTATCATTATTTATACAAAACGTTTTCAAATTAAAGGAACATTGTTCACCGTAAGAACCAGCGAACTTTGCCCGTGCAGGTTTCTTCACGCTTAGAAAGTATTGGACAAAAGTAAAGGTTTAATGCATTAAACGCTCGACCCTTCAATTTCACTAACAAATTCGGAGCACACGCAAATGTTACCAGAAGCTCATTTGACATCACGCTAGCCTAGTTACCTCGGTGGATTCAGCACATGCTTCGAATGAACATGGTAAGCAATTCGATACGAACAAATTCACTCAAAAATTTGTGTTCCAATAAGCGTATTCATTTCAACAATGATAACTTGGATACATTGGACTTAAGAGTTCTTTTACTAGACCAAACCTGGATAAAAATGCATCAGATTTCATGATTTTCAAAACTCGCATGTATTGACTGTAATGAAATAAAAGTTTCCTGAGGCCTTGGTCAGTTTAATTCCATCCACACGATCGTTGAGTTCGCACCTACTATCAGCAGTCGTTGTAAACCTTCTGCAGTTGGCTGCTTTGGCGTGCATGTCGGCCGTACTTGTACGTCTTCTCCCGAGTTCACAATATTTCTGGGCAAGATCTAATAGATCAATGGCTCCTGTGTAGCAAATTGAGTCCCGCTGCAGCATAGCATCATGGAAACAAGAGAGGGATCCCGTCGCCAATAGCGCAGCCAGGTCCTCTTCTTTCTGCGTGCCGTGCTCGTCGCACACCAGGAGCTGCTCACTCAGTTCTTGCCTAAATGTACGTTTCAATAGTCCTGCTCTAAGACTATTACAAGACATTACTATTATCGATTTGGCGTTAGTTAATATTGAATTGAATGTTTATGCCCTTCCATTTGAGAGCAAAATAATAGGGGCGAACTTTCCGTCTCATTACTATGCTACAATTCTCTCGTGACTGTCATTGTTGCTTCGCTGTATAGGTCAGGGGAAAAAATTTTGATCCAAAGTAATTTAAACGGAAGTACATTTCAACCATCACAAAATTGGCTAAAACATCTCATCTATGTTCATTCATTACAATAAACACCCTAGTAACACTTGTACCTAAAATGAAAGATTGAAGTACAAGGAATTTCACTATCTTGGCTAGCCTTCTCTATTAAGCACTTTAGAAGTCAATTCGCATTTAAAACGAGTCGCATACTTGAAAGTGAAGGCTGAGATGATGCATCGCGAGCAGCCAGCGAGGCAACGGAGAGAGAGAGAGAGAGAGCGCGAATTTTATCTAAAATAAGTGCAGTTCAGTGCCACAGACACCAACATGAGCTCGGGAGTCCTACCAAACTCCGACACGAGGTCCCTTCTCATGGTGCGCTCGAAAACGCCTTTCGACGCACCGTTTAGAAAAATCACAGACATGGAATGAAATATTGAAAAATGGACAAACACGTACGTTATTTGGCAACTGATGAGCTGATACTGAATGCGGTCAACAACACTACCTCTAAATAGAATCTCTTTTCAAACTTTTACATATAAAAACTTTTGAAAATGAACAACTTTCCATGGACGGCCTGCCGATACCCTTAGAATTTGAGCGTAAGCTTCGGAAGCAACCACTGACATCAATCAAACATTATTACCTCCACACATGTACGGCGTGCGTTGCAAGTAACCGAAGGCATTGATGAAAAATTACTCATTTATAGTTTCAAGTGGCAAAATCATCGTTTAAAATGCTCACGTGTTCAAGAATAAAAATCATAAATTTGCAATACTTAGCGCGGCTTTTGCGCGTTTCTGTCACAATGGGCCTAGGAAAAAGTAAATACACACACCCCGCCCTTGAGCTTCGAGAAAATTTCATGACAAAACCAAGAGTCCAAATTCGTTAATTAATTCACTAATGCCCATATTCAATGGATGCAGACAGACATCTTACGCCTGTTGTGCTTCTGCGAATTTCGCATGCAACCAGTGTAGCAGAGATGCCTCCCACAATTTGTACTGTGAATAATATAACATCAAATGAGGCTGAGAATTCTTCATTTACCAAGATGTTGACACTACGAGTCGTTCAAATATCTCAGGAGTTACGGCGGAGAAATGTGACGTACTCATCTCCATAGGTCGAACTCAGTGGAGTAATAATTTTTTTTTGCAATTTTGAAACATGAAAATTAAGTATTCCCATGCCCACGGTGATCAGAGGCCGAATCAAGTAAAACAAATCTTCCGATATTATTTCAATTCTAAAATATGTGCTATAAAGAATAGGTCATCCAATCACTCTTACAAATCACTTAATCGTCGAAGAGAATAAAAATGTACGAAAACCATAGCTAGAACTTTACGTCTTATTAAAAAAATTAATCAAAAAGAAATTATGCTAAGCCCCTATTCCTCCCAACACAGCCATTTCTTATGGTAACCACTCTTTACTTTGGTATGCCTAACAAGTTCGTTTTAAAAATTTACGAAAGCAACATGGAGCTCTATTCTTTCATAATGCCACAAAAAATGACCAGATCAACCATCGGAATATCTTCGCCAAGAAAGTGACGTAAAGAGAAGCCAATAAGATACGAGTTCATACATGAATTTTGCCTAATAGGAAAGAAGCAGAAGCCAATTCCCAAGGCATGCACTAGGATGACAATAAAGTTGTACCTGGTTTCCAGCTCAGCCAGCGACGGCAGGTCGCGTATGCGCACAACACGAGTTTTGCATCCCAAGAGCAGGCACAAGCACGAGAATCGATTGACCTCCCATAACGGTTTCCAATCTGATGCACTGGAAGAATGCAGTGCACCGTACTCCGTAGGCATGTAATCCCATGAAAAACATGGACTCACCAAATCGTGGTTGATGAAAAATGAATCATCTTCATTAGCTTCTGTTTCGCCTTGATTTTGCTAGTTTTTATATAAGTAAAAAAAATTCAAGTCTGAAATCAGTAAATGAGCTACCGTAATTATATAAGAAGCTATCAGAAGACTAAATTATTCAATGACTGTGGGCGGAATCGTTTTTTCTAACTCCACACACGAACAGGGAAAAGACGCATACCTCAGATCTTTCAAGATGTACGCAAGAAAATATCAATCCTCGGCAAGTTTGTCAATCTCATCAAAGTCCTTGTAGTCCAACTTCTTGATCTCGATATCTGAAAAAAGTTATTGACATTAATGTCACAAATAATTTCGAAACTGCTGAACAAAGATGAAGAGATTGTGTTCTGGTATCACACTTCGTGCGATCATATTTTGCTTGTATTCGTCAACAATTTACATCAATAAACACAGTTCATTCGCTGAGTACCCAAATTTGTTTAAGAACACCAACGCATGAGCAGAAAATTGTATATTATTTATGTTTATTAATAATGATTCCGTGAATGTCTGTACTGCAGATTGTAAAACCAAAGAAGAAAGAAACTAGAAATTCTACTATTCTCCCTTCCCCTACCTCTGATAATATCAGATGACGTACGATCTCTTTAGATATTGTACATACCTACACCATCCCTAATGATAAATGGATCGAATTAGAGTAACGATTTAGATCAAAATCGAGACAGCTACAGTGCATTGTGAGAACCCGTAAGTATTGAAAAATTTCACTCCCATCATTATTTCACTCAAGAATATCTCGCTTTCTATTTTTTCAACATTCCAGTAATGGAACAAACAATTTACACTCATTAATTCTATACTTCCAGTAACGGAACAAAACAATTTTCACTCATTAATTCTATACTTCAATTATTACACAGCTTTTTTATGAAATTAGTCAACAATCTCAGCTATTTCTTCTCTAAATTACTGGCCCGTATTGCGTTTTACTTCTGGCATCAAGGCATTCACTATGTAGACTTGAATAGCCATCCGCTACAAGGTTAAGACCTCCAACAGAAAATCCAAAATTTACTACTTTCACAGCAACAACTCTGTACAAGACGAAAGTATCGACGCTGACACAACCCTGCATCATGAGCACTTGCATGCTAGATTCATTATCGCTTCCCACACACTTGCATTCCTACGTAACAACCGTCATATCTTTAACCCATCATTAATTTTTTTCACGTTCAATATCTTTCATAAACTCACACGCTTTCTATCAACTAGCATGCATTTTTAAAGTTATTAGTACATGAAAATACATCCATTTCAAGAGTACCGTAAAGACTGCATTACTATGATCTATCCAGATGATTTATTTAATTTATCGTGTGAGCATCACCTCTCCTCCTGAAGTATACTGCACTTTCATCACTCTCTTCCCACAATCACAGTGCATCAGTAACCTACCACACTTCGCCAACTGCGCACAAGCTATTCACGCGTCGAGAAGACAATATTTAGGCTTTCTCATGCACAAGGGACCAAAAATGAGCGTCCCCTAAACCAAGCATTCACCAGCGGTGTCACGACTCAATTCAACCTGGTCACACTACAGCTTTCTTCCAATACAGCACAATACAATTATAAAACCTGACATTTCCATTCCTTCCAGTGCCACCATTTATTGCTCCCTTGTTTAACTTGCCCGCACCAGGATCTTTCCAGCCTTCACCACTGACACTACTGCTTCTACAGAATACCTCCTACTTAGCAACTGCTTTGAACATTAAGAGCCCCTCCGAAAGCCGAACAGACTTCTATCTCACAATAACAGCCCCTCGGAGAATATAGGTAGTAATTTTACGAATACTTACTGAAGTGACGCTGTATTTGCTGCAGGAGCTCCATTGCCCGGGGACCATCAATGATGTTGATGGCATTGCCGGTCTTGCCGAAGCGACCGGTGCGCCCGATCCTGTGTAGGTAGGTCTCGCAGTCTGCCATCCCGTTTAGCTCCGGTAGATCATAGTTAACCACCAGAGTTACCTAGAAAATCATTTGTGTACCTTAAAATATTAAATTAGCGTCAAAATGAAGCGAGTATTTACTCGCAAAATTGACCTAAAAATTTCACAAGTATAAGAAGATAATTTTTGAATAACATCAGAACTCGACAGCATGCCAAATTCGAAGCAGAGCGCTAGAACGCTTCAGTAAGCCAGACCTGCTCCACATCGATGCCTCGGGCGAGAACGTTGGTGCAGATGAGGACTCGCTCTCGGCCTTCCCTGTACCGCGTCAGCACGGACAGCCGCTCCTCAGCTGACAGGTCACCTGGAACACGTGTAGCTCGTTAGTGCGAGTCTCAGCTCCGCTCGCAAGCCCGAGGGCACGGAACCTCCCCACGAGCCTGCCTACAGCAGCAGTTACAAATATAAAAACTGTTTCATAACGCGGCCCGGTGATCGTCCATTACCTGAATCTTTCCAACCATTAATTCGTTAGCGATGAATTTTAGAGTAAATTAATGTAGGTTTAAGTTTTTTAGCATTTAGAATGACTGTTTATTCAACTCAACTTAAGCACAGTACACCAATAACGACACTTCCAGAACAACTGGAGTGAATTGAAAAAGAAAGCAAAAACATCGAAGAGATAGAGTAGACAATAATTCGATACAAGATTAAGAAAGCTATCAAACAGACCTCTGTACCAGTCAAGGGCTGGAATGCCGTCACACGCACCAGTCAAGGGCAGGAATGCCGTCACAGGCACCAGTCAAGAGCTACAATGCCGTCACACGCACCAGTCAAGAGCGCCACATGATGGCCGTCTTTGATCATGCGCGAGTGCAGCCAGTTTGCCGTCTGCTTTGTCCGGCAGAAGAACATAGACTGGCCCACAGGTATTGTGTAAATGTTGCTGATAGCCGTGTACTTGTCCTCAGACGTATGGCACTCCACGTACATCTGACGGAAACAATGGAAGCATCTTTACAGCAATATTCAATCTGTCATTTCCACCAAAAGATGGTACCCGTAACAAAACACTAGTACCAGTGGCTCGATTAGTGAGACGTTTCCAACAAAATGTAGAAAACGAATGAAAGGTTCAATTTATTTCCCTACACGAATTAGCCAAAAAGCAAAGAAATATAACACCGTTAACCCTTTCACTGAAGATTCAACTGTGTGGGACTAATTAGAGGAAGAGATTGATTAGTCATTGACGTGAATATTTTGCATGCGACTATTCTGTACTTCCTGACCTATGGATTATATCTTCTGACAAGTAAATTTTGCCCCTTGCATCCGATATACGTATATCAGAGGTTGAAACGTTCTAATAACGCAACATTTAAAAATACAAACCAATAACTGTTCGCCCATTCTTCTCATATGTATTCATTTCGCATTACCTAAGTTTAATATTACTTTTTCTCAAGTGTAAACGAAGAGCAAACCTGTCTTATGTTGGTGAGAGTTTCTTCCTCCCTGCGCAGCCTGATGATGACCGGGTTAGGCACGATAGCCTCAGCGAACTGCATGACGGTGCCGTCGTAGGTGGCGCTGAACAGCATCATCTGGCAGTTCTTCGGGAGCTGCTTGTGGATCCTCACGGACTGGTCCTGCATACAAGCCATCATCAATCGCTGAACTCGACTAAAATACTAAACTTCCTGCATGTCGCCATTATCAATTGCTCCAGAATGCATAATTTCACAAAATAAAAATGCGCAGATCGACTTTAGATATCGATAATTACATGGATCTATGATAATATGTTACTCTACCACGTCAATTTATCCATTATCTGAGTTGCTTTACTTTTCCTGTCAATTGGTATCACATTAATAGGTATTATTCATATTTAAAAACTAAGTAAACATTTTTCTGTATAAGAATTAATTTGTGAAGTGATTAAATGGAACATGTACATCAACACATCGATGTAGTCGGAACGACACGCCACCTGATGACCCTGCGTGGCAATCATGACATCGGCTTCGTCCAATACGAAGACGGAGCATTCATTCAATGAGAGAGCTCGATTTTTGGTGAGCCAGTCGAGCACCTTGCCAGGCGTGCCAATTACGATGTGGTCTGTGATTTTCTGACCTCCAGCAACTGGAAACAACACATCAAGCAGTGAGATTTAAATTTCACAATTTTTAGGCAACCAATTAAATACTTCATAATTTTCAGCAAAAAGAGAGAACTTAGAATACTGTGAAAACATTTTTAATCGTGAAATGTATTTTCGAGAATATAAACGACCCTCAAAAGCTAGGACGTTTAGAGCATTCGCTCATCATCAGCTAATCATATACACAAAAAAGAGAAAAATATCATGCCTTTCTAAGTGCTATGAAAGTAGATTTAAATAGCATAAAGATTTCGGGTAGTAGAAAATTCTCTTCCGAGTTACAAATTTTAAAAGAACTTTTAATTTTAAAATGGAACTTATTTTCAATATTGATGTCGGCTCATTTCAACTTTCCCTAGTCAACATGCACTTCATCACCACCTATTTTACTACGCAAATTTAATTGAGCTATTTATCCACAGTTTTTTCTTATGCAGATCACTTTCATTGTCGCTTTATAGCTGATGATGAACGAATGTTCCTTGAGTTATTGATCTTATTTAAAATACATTTTAGGACTTTACGATTAAAAAAGTCTGGTACAGTATTTATAGTCCTCTTTTTTTACTGAAGATTGAAACTTAGCAATAAAAATAGCACGCAACTTGCATCAAAGTTACGATCACCAATACATTTATCTAACATTACACAAAATTACCAGAAAACGATTTCCCTGTCTAAGTAAAAGCCTACCATCCACTCGTTAGAACCGTTTCACTCCCTACACCTCTGCATTTGATCCTTCAAAAATAGGATACCCACCAATCAAGGACGGTCTCCTCCCAATCCACCGGCTAATAAAGATTGGCTACACGGTGCCTTAGTGAGCTCAATAGCACTCTGACCACAGCAGCAGCCTAAATGCATTTTTACTCAAGAACATATCTGATAAGAGGTTTAGTAATTCATGCACTTTAGTTGGATTTTTCATAGCCTACTGAAACCAACATCGGTATCGGTCAGTAATAATAATTCACAGATCTCTTCCTTTAAAACCCCACGGCTGCAATGGATTTAATGAAATGGGATTTATTTCTATAGATCGTGAAAAACCCCGGACTTCAGAGGAACTTTCCAGCCATTAAGTCATAGGATTTTGCTAGATAATCTGTGACCCACAACTACACATCTTACATTATAACTCCACAATCTAATTAGTAGTTGTAAGGGTAGTAGCGCTTTAGTCATTCAGACTAACTTGCACCAAAAGAGAAGAGGCCATTAAGTATGGACTTAGAGCAGTGAATCTATGTACAAGGTGTGTTTCCACATAGTATAAACTAGACAAACCTAACAATATTACCTATGGCCTATCGTATGGTCTCTGAGGAGTATGTTATGTACAACATATTTACCCTGTATTTCTAGGCAGT
>VOMN01139751.1:0-10831 GCA_014899125.1 Orchestia grillus | reverse complement strand
CTTCCCGGTTCTCTACTGCACTGATACACTAATACTCCACCTCTCAATTTACACGCTCTTTTTACCACAGGTGCGAACTATGGAGATGTTTCTCCGCCCTTATTCGAACTTCTACTAATCCTAATGAGCGAATACTGCGCCCGTCAACATTGCAGAGACTGCCTCGTATTATGCTATTAAATTCTGTCTTGAAATATCCTCAGCCATTGTTTTGAGCCCGACGGCCCGCACGCTTTGCGGCGACACCTAAAGCCCTCGCAATAACCGCCTACAGCATAATTCACACTTCATTGTGCCACCAATCTCGGCTGCATAAGCCAGGCCTGGTGTTGGCGAGCGTTCTACAGTGCGGCTCTGGACTGGCTGCTGCACAATGGTGTCATTTCCATCCGTGCGTACGAAGTGACGAAGTCCCTTTAGTCGAATGTCTAAGGTAAAAGGGTCCCTCTGGCCCCACATATACGTGTGTTTATTTGTTCCCTTTTATGATCCGAATATGTATGAATAAATTCATTTTTCCCCCACGCTCCAATTTCGATCGTAATATTTTATACAGTTAATAAAATCAATACAATGTAATACTTCGAAGGTATATTAAGAGATGGTATCAGAAAAGAGTGAACTCGGATGAATTGATAACATAACACGTCAGATCCTCCATTTCAGCCTGAAAATAGGCTCCGAGGTGGCGAGCATGAGTACACAAATGGGTATGGGCAGGACAGGTTCCCTTCAAGATCCAACTCGGTGAACTAACACGAGGATAAATTAGAAGCTCGTTCTTCGAACTCATTTCCAAATGCCTTAATTGAAGCAAGCTCTGGTAACGAGAGCTTCGCAACAAAATCGCGCTCGTCAACTCTCATCTTAATTGTAGAGTAGAGCAAATGAAAAACATTTGCGTTCAATGGTCTTCTCATCTTTGGTTAACCTTCCTCGCATAACAAATTAATGATAAGGGATTGTGAGGAGAAGAGTTCAAACAACATGTTGTTAGAGTGTTCCAAGGCTAAGACCATTCTCGATAAATCTGTGGAAAAGCTGTGTGTTAAAAATTCAAAAGCACGTTTTGCTAAAAACACACGACTTCAAAGACACTAGCAACAATTGGGTTTCTATTCCCATAGAGTATGCACTCTGTACGTCGTTCAGAGAGGGATTCTGTTTGTGGATCAATTCTAAAATACGGTGTGCTAAATTATTCGAACTAGAGTCTACCGCGTTAAATCTATAAAAAGAAATATTTCAGTCAGAAAAACTACTCGAACACTGTAGCCCTATGCCAGAGTGGGAGGGAGACCCAAGAGTATTTGACGTGTTATAACTACGCCAGCCATGTTCAGCGACCTCTCAACGGAGCTGTGTGTGTTGAGCCCGCGTACTGCGATGAGTAGAGGGCTCGATGACAGCCATGCATGAGAAATGATCGCATGGCCGTCTGCAGAGTATCTTTTAAACGGAAGACCTTGTGTTTTTTCACTAAGAATATTTGGAAAGGTTCTAGAGGAATATTTTGAACATTCGCTTCAAATGGCCTTATACCAATTTTTTTTGACTAACTATGAAAGCAAGGAATATAACACAATATGTGTCAGAAAGTTTCTAAGTTTATGTGTGCAATCACCGGTTTAGATGGTTGTTGGTAACTTGACAACATAACGCGAAAGGGCTATGGGCCTATCGAAGTTGGTAATACGCGATTTTAAAAATTTCGGTTATGTTTTGAGCATCAACAAAGTTGGAAGAGAAATTATAAATTAGCGAAGGTAAATCTGAGAAGCGATTTGACCTTCATTTCAACGTCATCCCACAGCTTTTTGTTTTCGTGCCAAATGTATTCAACTGTAGTTACCTTTCAGTAAACTTGTGAATTGAATTATTGACATCGTATAATTTAAACATTTTTGACTCACGTTATTGCAGCCTTGACCTTCATATCTAAAATTCGCGTTCATGAAGAAACTAAAAACCGTTACAGCGAGTAACATGAATTTCAAATCGAAAACTTTCCATCAACAATCACCATTTTCACGCGCTTATAAATCTCCTCCCCCTCACTCGAAATCTCCTTCTATACCATTTTCAGGATTGACTTGCCAATCTTACCTCACGGATCTTCTTCAGCTGCTGTGCCGGACTCCCCGCCTCAGGGGGGGGCACCCGCATCGCGGCGTCCTACGCAATTTGCCTTTTTTTGCTGTCGACGTCACCGTTTTCAAGGCCTCGCTATGCCGTCCTTCGGAGAGACGTCGTGAAGACGATCGACGACTCCCCATGATGAGGGGAGCTGTTACCGGGCGGCAAGAGCGTGTTTATTGATGGAGACGCTAGTTCACATCATCAGGTACGTACATAAAAAGCTTCGAATAAACTAGCATTGCACCCCTGGGTGAGCTGTGAAGTAAGTGTGTACGTGTCAACCGGCGGCACTCCAGTGTGACCAGGGCATAGAGACCCAAACAACTTCAAGATATTCAAGATATTCAAGAGTGTCTTAATTCTTCTGCACGGTGTATTGATCTAAAATGTGTCTATTAACAGCACGCTCTTTGAGCTCAAACTTGAGAGGTTTTTCATAGGTTAAGATGGAAGAAACAACTATTCACAAACAATTCGTGATTTTCAACAATGAAATCGTAATAACCATTCAATGCTTCAGAAAACTTGTTCACAGAATAATAGATTCTTAAAATTATGGTGGTCTTCGATTGAAATTTAGCCCCAGGAAAATGATATTTTATATTAATATTGCGTGGCCCTTGCCATTTGACAAATAATTTAACTATTTATAAATAATATTGCCGAGAACTTCCTTCATACTTCATTCAATCTTGATTCACCTACTGCACCTTGCTCTCTTGAATTCTTTTGCCCAACAAACTAATGAAAATAAAGAATAGCTTGAAACTGAGTACCGAATCTGGCTTCACAGCTTATATTACTTGCCTTTCCTCTAATATTTCTGGGCCCGTACCACACTACGGTAGTTACTTGACTTCACGGTGCAACGAATACTTTTTATTCATTGTTTATATCATTCAAGACCCGGCGGCCAGGCGCATCAGTTATGAAATTCAACATCCTGCCCGAGGGAGATCTTTTTATTTGATGCATTCCTGTGTTATGAAGAACCGCCTCAGCAAACCCGCTTTATATTCGTTTTCCTTATTTTGGGTACAGGTAAAGTCAAGGTGAAATTCCCTCGAAGATGATGCTGCAGCTGCACCGTATTTCAGTGTTACGCGCGACGTTGTGGAGTGAGAAGGTGCAGTCAGCGCGCTGTGCTGGGTAGACGAACAAGTTTTTTTGTTTCACGTTCCTGGGATTTCGTTTGATGCATTATCGAACTCCTGGTAGGTATTGCTGTAATATTATTCTTACTGTAAGTTATTAATGGTGTTTTGCCTTTCCATCTTACTTTAATAGCTAGATGTATGTCTATCTCATTTAATTCATGTTGACACTAGGCTTCGTTCATTTAAAATTGTCAAGCAACACGCACGTAAGCTTGTGAATGAAGGTATAATTCTTAATGGACGTACAGCGTACACACATGTCCGTGCCAGGGGCTGCGTGTGTTAATTAAAGGGAAGGAATTGTTCCCTTGCGTTCTACATCGGCTGGAATTACTCAAATTTACTAGTGAACAACCTCACTCTGGAAGTTAGGTCCTTCACCTTAGGACTGCATTTTGGGGTTTATTGACATCGATGACCGTACGATTTAGAGGTTCAGGTATCCATGATACTTGGAGATGTTTGGGCCTTCACGCCCTGGCCACACTGGGGTGCCGCCGCTTTGTGTGCATGTTGTACCTTCGCATTTACGCGAGCTGTTGAATGAAACCGTATGGGAACCGTACGGGAAACTGGAATGAAGAAAGTGAGCAGATGTGTATTGATGTTCTATATTACGTTGAAACAAGACATTAAAATTTTAGCAGAACGACAATATTCCATTCATAGTTATTAAATTTGTTTATCGACCCGTGTTGAGTCTCGACCCGTGGGAAACCTAAGCACAGTATATGCCAGAAACTCGACCCATACCGTCAACCTGTGCCTTAATTACATTTTCAACCAAAGCATTGAAATCAATCTCTACCTGACCGTAACCCTAGATCTGGCATTAGTCCTCGCCTCTTCCCTATCTTAAAATGTTGACTCCGATTCTCCACACAGGTAAAATTGCATGCCGACCAATATCTCTACTGTGGATTTAAAAATGAAGGATTTAGGTTTCGCAAATTTGGTTATTCTATTAATTTTCTTTCTAATCAAAACTAGCTTATGCGATTGATGAACACAAATTTGAAGAAGTCTCCAAAATTTGTATTTATACATGATAGTGCTTTGGTTACATTAGGTTAGGTTAGATGACGCGTGTACCATATATGACCCACTCCGGAGGACAAGTGTTAAACTCCTAATCCTAACCATTACTCCTATTGCACCGTTAAGGTCCCTACCTTTGCCTTGGGTTACCCCGGCCTTGCGTTACCACAACTGTCACCCCGACATCAGCAGTGATTTAATTCGTAAAGTTCCTCGTTTAATTCTTGCCTTTGGTTTCACGGTTGTAGTTTCATCTCATTAGCTTGAATATCATGCAGTTATACTGTGAACTTCTCATTAAGTCTGTTCTTTGAAGGACACTGGGAACGTTGGCTTTGCCCGAGATCACTTGCCGTGGTGATGAGGGATGTGCGATTCATGTTGTTGCGCTAGGGGACGACTAGGTAACACGGTACTACCCTTGCATGCGTACCGTTTCCTCAGTATATGAGAGAACTCGTGAGTGGATATTAATGGAGTTGGAACTTGTTGAAAATATGACACGAATGTTCGTGTCACGTTTATAGTAAATTTCTTGAAAGACTTAAGGCGTGGTGAATGGATTGAACGACAACCAATGACAAAGGAAGTAAACGTATTTGAAATCGATGGCAGAATCAGAATCTTATTGCAGTGCGAGATCGTTTTTTCCTTATGCTGGGAATTGAGTTGGCAAAAGTTGAGTGAAGTGTTCCTTGTACACGGCTGCAGAAGTTTTCTTACGGTAACTGCTGTTGAATTCTATCAACTATTTTCTACCCTGCGGACTTTGAGTTACCCAAATTTTCATTTCTTTAGACGCTGCTGCCGGCTGTCCATGAATCTCATTAACTTGTTCGAAGGCTTGTGGAACAAAGCGTGAACTAACCCCGTAAAATCCCTTGTTCCACGCACGCCGACTGTGCTTCTATTGTTTGGCCCAGTCTAAGTATCTTTGCTGGATCGAAGGGTTTCCGACTAAAATGTTCCCTTAAAGTTTTGTGCAAAGAAGAGCAAAACAGGAATGAGTTTAATTGCCATGAATTCAGCCGCAAAGTTAGACTGCGGTTGTGATGGTTCCGGATTAACATCTATACCACTGCCTCCGTATAACTATAGGAGGAAGTGGCTCTGTTCAGCGACTTGCAATTCTCAAACGCCCTGAAGATTCAACCTTTTCTTAGACTCGCGTGATTTTAGATAGGTTAAGAGTGGGTGGATCAGGTGTCTATTATTTGACAAGTCCGTGAAATGTACTTATCAGTGGAAAAAGTTATCTCGGCTTTGACGGATGTTGAGCAATCATCATACGGCGGTTAGATTAAGGTTCTGCGTGGGAGGTATGGAGGTGACGTGTGAGAATCTCTGGTATGGATCACGAGTTTCTAATCGTGGAGCAATCGTAGAAGTTATTGTGCTAGTATTGTAAGCGTTAGTTGAAAGAGCCTTTTATAGATTTGCGTTCTCGCTTCTGCTACTATGAAGGATAAATTACTTCTCAATTTGAAGTATTTTAGCTAAATTTTACGAGCCCGGATTTTTACTTCTGCGTCTCGTATATTTACTGAAATGCTAATGTTGTTGCTGTGTCATGCACACTTAACTTAGTGGACATTGAACCATTTAATAAATAAAATATTTTTTTTCGGAGATCAAGTTTGAAACAATTCATACTCGTTTTTTTGTATCTATAAAATGACTATTTTGCACCTGAAATGTCTACTCACAAACCTTACCTTGCAATTTTCGTGTGAAACGCAATTTTATCAAATACTAGACCAGCCGTGACCCGTTGGTTCAAATAAAATTTATCAAAACAAACCGTATCCAGAAATATATCCTATGCAGTTAAGTCGGTATCCACAATACAGGATTAAACGAACAGTATAAATTTCGAATATCTCAGATCCGACAGACAAACGTGTGCACTGTTTTAAGCAAGCAAACAAGCAAGACAATCAGAGTTTTACTATTATGCTAGATAGATGTATAGATATGCTAGTTTTTAAATCATTTTAGTACTTTACTAGAGTGTAGTTTCTCAGGCAAGTGCACAGGTTTTCAGCAGTAAAAACTAAGTTCATCAAGGGTTGCACTCAGTCGGGGGCATGACTATGGGTCTTCATGACAAAGCGACCCGAGGTAACTGTAGAGGTTGTCGAGTTTGTTCAGAATTACACTTTCTGGTTGCGGTAATTGGGTAGGGCGAAAGTGAAGGATCGATTGAGAATTAAGTGTAAAGATTGAGGTGTAGGTCTGTCGGCTGAGTTGAGAGTTAAAGAAATCAGTTTGGTCCTGTAAGGAAACCTTAAATTTTTTCGTAAAGGGTGACCGTAATTGATCATTGAGCTTTTGGTTGATACTCGTAAGTCACTAGTAGATATATTTGAAAAGGAAAATTGTTCGTGGTACCACTTTCTATGAGTATCAAATAATCAACACAATGTAGGCAATCTATTCAGTATGTGAAAGTCATTCGTCAATGACGAAAACAATATCCTGGCGTTGTTGTGCTTAGAGTGCATGCATTATTGGTGTTCCCACAAGTACTTATATTTTTTATGAATTTCGTCTGCGATGCATTGTCACTTGTGTAGAGTTTTCGTTACGTCTTATGCAAGATTTGGCTTACTGATCAACGTGCATAATTTAACATGTTCCTCTAGAAACTGTACCCGGAACAAAAATAATATAATTCAGAAATTATTTAATGCATTTTCATTGTTTTAACTATATTCTGCGTTGAACACTTTCCAACAAACGCTATAAGTTTTGATGAAATATCTTCCAAAACACAATATATACCTGTAATTAGTGTACTGAAGGCTGTCAGAAACTTGTTTTCGCAGGATAGTCAGGCAGTAAAGTGAACACGCTACAGTTTAACTCTTTTTGTAACTTTTGGAGAAGAAGTTGTTATAACTACTCTCTAGTAAATCATTTTAGTAAAAATATAGTGAACACGTTTTGAACTCCAATTTCTCTCAAATAATCAACCTCTGTCCATTTCTGTCCACGCACTTTTGAGCTCTTGGTCGCATCGATGAAACAACTCGTTCAACTGTCGATCATTTTTTGGTACATTGAATTCGTTAGCGATTCTTTCTTTCCATTATTCAATGTTTTGAGGGGGACCAGAGTACACTTTCGTCTATGATGTTCCCTTAGAAAATAATGGCACGGTCTCAGATCTGGGGATCTTGGGTTCCCCAGATTTCCGGCTCCGTTTGTCGTTTGACTTATTTTAGTGCACAATCCACGTCTCACATTCGCGATCTGAAACTTACCTTAACTCACAAAATTGCGCATTCAGGAGCTCAACATGCTATACAAGGTTCAATCACTAGTGTATTTTCTTCAATATTCACGGTGTTCCTTCAGTTGATTTAAAAGTACCCGAATACCTTTACTTTTAGTTGTCTGAAAGTTCTGACCGATTTAAAAGTAAATATTTAATACGTCATCTATCCTGCTTATATTGAGTTTGGGATTACAAATTAGGTTACCTCGGCTATAGATAGGCCTTCGGGACTTCTATCTTCCGTGCCCATTTTATTCTTTCAATTTTCACACCTTCTTCGGTATCTCTTCTTAGTCTTTTCTTTCTTTTCCTTCTCAACTTGTTTCTATGCACTGGGAATCCGGTGTGAGAATACACCTGTGCTTAGATTCCACGTTTTCGACAGTCCATACTAGATGGTCTTTCTCTTCGCTCTCTTTGCATCACATTTCAGGGGGGTAGGGGGCTTTAAACTAACGAAAATAATAATTTAGGTTACGAATCAAGATTTAATGGTTCGGATGGGAGTATTATTTGTTCATGCCTAAATTCTGTTGATACCTCATTTCAGATATCCTTTATTGACTATGGGGGGTCGGTGCCATAAGCTTATTGACTATGAAAATGGGCACGGAAAAATTTCTTATTCGAGTGATGAGGCTTTTTCACTAAAGGTGAAAATGCTTGACTGACAAACGATTGTTTTTCTTTTTGATGTTGCTGTGAAGGAGTCAACTAGTGACATATTGTGTGTAAAGTTCAAGTCGAAAAGTTTAGATTTCGAATTGACCATTGCGGTGTCCTTGATTTTTTCCTTAAAATTAGATGTTCTGAAATAAGAAATGGAAATGAAAGAAATATAAAACACCAACTATGGCAGTCACAGAACTTTGAGGAGATTTGAACGCCTCTAAATGTATAGTTCATTCTCTTTTGCAAGTATTAAATTCTCTGAGCTCTCCAGACAACCTAATAAATAAACTGTGAAGAACTTGGTACCTAGCATTGGCCTTGAGTCGTAGCCCAGGGTAGGAAACATTTTTAGCTGAGAGGGCTATCAAAATAAAATATTAATGTAATTCTTAGAGCTATATGCGGTTTATTACATACTAAATACGGGTGCGTTGAATCGTTTTAAGAAGCGTCGTTAACATTTATTTACCCACAAGCCTGGAGTATGTCGTCAAAAGAGCCAGCTGTGGCAGCGCGTTGAGGCTTTCATCGTAGCCACAGACGAGGGACTTCTGGGTAAAAGTTGGTGCGTTAGATGTTGAAAAGTTTAACAGAAAACATCGATACAGCTGTACAACGGTTTCCAATATCTAACTAGAGTACATCGAAATATTAGATTGTTTTTTTTAAAGCAGTTGTTTATTATCTGATTAGAAGTGAAGAGTTTATTTGTTCAGCATAGTGCTGTGCTCTATTTGGTCGGGTCTGTCCGATGCTTGAAGTTCATTTTACGATTATGAAATAAACCCTCTAAAATTATTTATTCTCAAGATTCTACCCTGTTAAGCAAATTTATTATACCTCCTTTATTGGGTTATCACAGATGGTCTTTTCACTATACTTGTACTGACGCGCTGAACCTTATTTTTCGATTTATTTTTATAAGATCACCATTTATCGCGCGGAACTTCACATTAAATGCTTCCAATTTTATCCAGGGGGTCATTCCACTTTTTATTCCTCATCCTGGGATTGTAAGCAAATGATTTTCTTCACATAGTTCATTAATGAGATATAGCACGAAGGAGCACGAGCTCTCGTTCTCGTCGATGAGAGTGATGACTGTGACGGGTCGCGACGAGCATGTAGTCACCCTCCTAAATAGCTGTGACTGAGCCTGGCCCCTTACGTCACCCTCTGCCTGGTGCCTCCCCCGCCTGCCCTCCCGCTGCTCAGGTGGTTAACCTCTTCTAATTTTGGCGTTTATATTTTAGCTGTGAGAATACTGAATTTTTCTGATCTGTAGAGTTTGTAAATTGTTCGGTATGTAAAGAAAAAAATGTCGTGCCTTTATTGGGACCGAATCAAATGATGAAGACGAGCAATTCGTTCCTGCAGTGTTTAGCTTGAATGAATGCCCAAAATTAGTTTTTCAGTACCTCGACTACCATTGGAATTTTAGGAAGATCAACTCGAGCTCGTCAAAGAAATTGTTAAGTTTAGATTAACCAAGTATTGACCTCAACAAATCAAATTATACGTAGGATCTGATACACAAAAATTATTTTCACATTGCCTTGTATTACTTGCATAGTTTCTCGTCCAACCCCTGGCCCTCTGGAGCAGGCTACGACATTCAACGTCGTATTGCAGCGACTCAAAGCGCTTGTATTTGTGCGAAAACCAAACATGTTATTGTGTTGCTAGTTTTCTTCGGATGCATACGATAGGCAACAGGGTTTAGTTGGCCTATTGTATGGTATAAGGACTAGCGTCTCCAGGGAAGGCACTGTTAGGTTACCTCAGCTATAGATGGTCCTCTGGGACTTCAATCTTTCGTGCCCTTTTATTTCTTTCTTAACCTGCTGTTTCTACGCGCAGGGATCTCGTGTGGGAACACACCTGCGCGTATATTCCACGTTTTCTAAAGTCTGTACTTAATGGGCTCTTTATTGCTCTCTTGACATCGCATTCCCGGTGGCTAGGGAGCTTTAAACTAATTAATTTTAATAATGCTACGGATTATTTATATTCGGAGGTATTCATGGAAAGAAGGGATTTTATAGAAAAAATTATAGAAAGAAATTTCTCATTATCAAATGCAAAAATAATTTTGAAATAAACGTATAAAATTCTCAGTGGAAGTTAAGTTCAGTAGAGACCTCAAGCAACTTAGTTCCTTAGCAAATCATTAACTAGGGGCTTAATTATATCTGGAAATTATATACATCTATTGAGCCTTTTTTTATTAACTGATGTAGAAGGCCATTCTAAGAACCTTCTTGGCCTTATAGAGAATCTTTTGCGAGTAATTTTGGATTATTGGAATTGTATCGTGACCGGTTTCAGTGACGTTTTAGTAGATCAAAGAATTTTATTACGTCGTCCTCCAAAAATACTGATACTCTCTACTGAGCTTACTTTCAGGTTTCACCTACGTACACAGTCACGATCGTTGCACTCAATTGAATAAATCGCATGTCGCTGCTACTGGGTGGGGATGGAGTCCTTATGTATTGAGGCGAACTCGTTCCTGAGAGTATTGCTGGGTGTGCTGCACGGTCTT
>VOMN01139750.1:0-16466 GCA_014899125.1 Orchestia grillus | reverse complement strand
GTGCCCAGCAAACGCAACTGTGAGGAGTAAAATGGGCATCTCTGTAGAGCCTACTTTTAAACAGTCCCATTTGTATAGTTCATCGTATGCAATATTGCTAAAAATATGTACGTTAGCTTGGAGACTTTGAACATACTTTCGAGTTATGTACATTTTTGGCTAAGATTCTTGCGGTAACGTTCGCCGTTTTTTATGCAAATTTCAGTATGTATGAGTTTCTCGACAAGTTGATGCGGTAATATAGAAGCTCTGGAGCCAAAAAGGCCCAACTTGGGTCAGGAGTATTTACTGACCACAAGGCATATGCAAAGAAAAGCTTATCCAATCGATGTTTTAATTTGCACGTTTCAAATTTAGTTGATTTTCAAATGAGAACTCTACTTGAATTCGATCCATTCTAGACAAAAATTATTCACCACATAGACCTATTTTTTAGCTATTCTTAGCACACACTCACTCTTAGCAGACTCGCTCTTAGTTTAGAACTCTTTTTAACCTACTAATTTTCAACTTGAACTTGTTCTCAACACTAACTTATCCTTACCTTGAACTCAGCTTCAGCTAAGGCTCATTATCAACCGATGTGTCCAAAACAAAAAGAGTGAAGCCTAATATGCATAGGTTTTAGAAACAAAGAACTAGAAAGTTCATGTTATAAAAATCAGACTTCAGGTTAAAATAATTTTCTCCTCTTTGTCATTGCACACAGGGATCCACGTAAGAGAGCATGTTGGACAAGCAAATCAATAGTCACTATAATATTTTAAAAACAACGTTACTAAGATAGATTTTGCGACAGAGCTGGTCAAGCTCTTAAGCTCAGTTATTATTTTCTCCTTTTTGTATCACGGCGCCGATCCCTATTTCGAAAGCTCGGATTTTCGTGAACCAACTTTCTGAATTTACACTACGAGCTAGACAAAGTTTTTCATCTTTCGCCGGAGCCCATTTGTTCGAGCCTCTCACTCAAAGCTTTTTCCTAATTAAACACTGCACTAAGGAAACAAACTATCTGTGGACTCCATTGAATTAATTAAACCTGCCATCGGTGAATTAGGTGACGGGTCCCAAAGTTTTACAGAGCTAATTTCGCCGCTAATTTGTTGAGCACGCATTTAGGCGGCGTAGCTGGGAGGCCGGGCCCTGGCGTCCGGACGTCAACGGCCAGTCTCTCATTTCAATGAAAGTCCACTTTTTCAATGACCTTTAATTTGGGAATTTAGGCGCACGTCCGTGCTTTCAATTTGTACTTTTAGCCTCGTGTCCATGCCTGTAAATTCCGAATTTATATTCGTGTTTGTCTTTAATTTGTGAATTTAAATATGCGTTTATGCTAGCGAATTTCGAATTTTAATCCCCGTTTTCGCTTTCGTCTTCCAGATTTACATCGGCCTTCATGTATTCATGTTGCAAATTTGAATCCGCGTAGCTTAGCTATAGATAGGCCTTCGGGATTTCTATCTTAAGAGCCCTTTTTATTTCTTCCGAACTTTCATAACTTCTTTGCTATCTCTTATTTGTCTTTTCTTCCTCATCTATCTTAACTTGCTGTTTCTATGTGCAGGGAATCTTGTGTGGGAACACACCTGTGCATAAATTCTACGTCTTTTAAAACTCAAACTATATACTCCCTTCTTTTCGGTCTCGTGAGATCACCTTTGGAGGAGCTACGGAGCTTTAAACTAATAATACTAATAATGATAATAATTTGAATCCGCGCTCACGCTTAATGGTCGATTCAATTCGGCTCTTATGTCCTCAATTAGTCAGTTTAAATCAGTTTTCTTGTTTTTTTCATTTCTCCCATTATTCACTATTCGTGCCTTCAAAGTGTGTGCGTAGGTCAGGTCTAGAACCACATTCTTTTACTAACCAGGAAACGTTTTCTCCCGAAGTCTCGAAAGAATCTTGAACCTTCCACCGCATAGCACTGAGTGTAGTACCAAGCGAAGCCTTTTAATTGCAATACTTCGAGAAGGAACAGTTCCGCTGTGATTTTTCTTAGCTAAAAATACACAGATCGTTCAAGTGTTCCTCCAGTCGACGGGGAATTTTTCATTTGTGGGGAGGGGAGCATTGTCTCAATGAAGCAGTTAATTAATCAGAGAGCGTGAGATCCTTGATTATGTTCCATTCGTACACTCAATACGGCTCGCAAATTTTTCTCATGAAGACATTTTATTTTAACCTTCCCCGCCCTTGTGTAACCATTCAGTCATGCATAAATTAAACCCTCTACCTTACTATGTATAGCAATACTTCAACGTTCTTGAACGCACCTTTCAATACCTGACAACACATGAGACGTACAAACCACCTGTTACAGTTTACCCATTCATGTTCCTTTATTCAGGCATGCAAACACTGCACAAAAGAAAAGTTTGTATGCTGCTAGAAAATAATTCAAGGCGCGGACAATTAGAATGATCATAAGGCGCGAATGCTCACCAAGCGCACGCCTTACGTTAGATAGTGCCATGGCAGGCCAGTTGCTGCGAACTTAGCATCGAACTATTAACAGTTTCCCTGCAGCCATGAAAGTTAATTGCGTTGTGCCATGCAATCATGATCGTATTTATTAATAAGTTCCTGAATTGTAATCTTTCGAATCGAAATGGTCCCCTCAGGGTGCATAAGAAAGGCCATAGGGAATAGGGTCAGGTTGGTTAGGTTTGTTTATTGTGTGTTATGGGGATTAGTGCTCCCAGGGAGACATCATCGCGCTACTTTAGCGTTAGCTAGGGCTTCGGGACTTCTATTTCTCAGGCCTTCTCTAGTTATTTCCATTTTCATGCCTTCTTCGGTGACGATAATTTGTCTATTCTTCCTTCTCTACTGGCTGTTTCTGTGCGCTGAGAATCTTGTGTGGGAACACACCTTGTGCATAAAATCCTCGTTCTGCCACATGTGCGTCATGTGGCAGCGAACGCGTCAGCAGCCACTTATTACCTTTTTTTGTCCTACATCGAATATGTTGACATAAACCTTCTGCATCAGCATATTCATGCATGAAAACGCAGGTGTGGATTGTAATTTACTTGCTTGGGATAATTCTAGAGCAAATTATTTCTCGATGAAGACTTAAAAATAAGCCCACGTGATTTTGGTCGGTGGAAGACAATGTTTTGTCGGTTTTCAATGGATATTAGCCCAAAAAATCGGATCATCAGCATCGTGAAAAGAGCTAAGTCGAGGCAGAATTTTATTTTTGAAAGCATCGAGTGCACTCTAATTAAATTGTTCACTTCTCGACTGGTTTCAAAATTAGGAACTTAGTTCCACCTTCAATTTAGACGCATTAGTCTAAAAAATTGCGAATAAACCATATTCGCAGAATTTTTGCATTCTTTCCACCGTCTATATTAGAGGTAAAAACCTTATTTTTACCTATGTTCGAATTCTGGCGATGGGTCAATTAAATGTCGTAAGTGCTCTCAGAGAGATGAATTTCTATGAAAATACTGCCTACAAGGTGATATTTTCTATCATGGTAACTTTTCTTCTATTTAGACCTTACACGGAAATTTTTTAATAATTTCTAATAGTTCTCGCTCTGAAACTTCACTCGACATGGTTCCCCGATAAATTTTTTACAAGAATTGTAATGAAGGAAAATGGCTATCCAAGTGTGTTATTTTTGCAAAACATTTCTCTGCTTTGGTTTTGAAACAATTTATCGTTTATGTATTACTATTCTCATTACTATTAATTCATTCGTGCTGTGCAACGCACCAACTCGCATCGAGCATCGTACATCACGATGGCTGTGTGAACTGAACACGATGAATCGACCGATTCCTGGCAGCCGACTACGACCAGTTCATTGAACACAATGGCTACAAAGAGCCATCAATTCAAGTTCTTTTGGTGTCATGATGTTCGTCTGTTTGTCGATTTCTCCAACAGAATCAATTTCATATTTTCAATAGTAATGAATTTGCATGATTTAAAAATTTAAAAATAGCAAAGCTAGTTAACAGGGGGTCAAACACCCTAAGAATCAAGCCTTGGTCGTGAACTAACAAGTTACTCTGAGGGAACACCATGTACCTCCATCTAAACTAAAGAATAAATAAAGCAAAGTCAACGCAATTCAGAGGCAAGCAAGAGTGCTTCCAGCCAGTGCTGACTGAAAGTCGACCCAACATGCCCGAGCACCGTCGCTTCGAGTGAACCTTGTAATGAATCTAACGAGGACGGAGTGATTGGGATCGAAGTAACTGGTGCTGAGGCAGACAACATCTATATCAGGTGAGAATAGTTTAGCTGGAATTAAGCGCACGCAGGACAACACGAGCAGGACAAAGCGGCCTACGAAACTCCAGAGCAGAAGCCAACATTGGATAAGCCTGCAAGGATGAAAACAAGTCTGATCACAACATTCGAACTCAATCCTGTGGCAATTGAATTGAAAGGAAGCCCTAATCAGGAGGATCTGTGGAGTGGAGACTAAATTTGTAGCAGTCCATACTGTTTAGGTTTGACTAGTGAATACTAGCATGGATGAGCCAGGGAGGTAATTTCACATGTGCAGTTCGTCCCGTGTGTAAATAATCATTCAAAATTCTTGCTGTTTGTAGATACGTGATAATTCTCGCTGTTGAGTAGAGCATCAATAAAAATTAATGTTGATTTAACAACTACGCATCCAATTCTCAAGTAGTGAACGCAGAGTTTGTAATTCGACCGTTTTAAATACTTACAGATTCGTTAAAACTTCTCCACTCTCAATCCCAAGTTGGTACCTTAGATGTGAGCGATAGATTGTCGCTCCCTATTGCCTCTTGGTGAGTTCATTTTCAAAACTTGCCTATTAAAAAGAGGTTGAGCTAAAGAATATTTAATAAATGCAGTTAGGATGCGGATAAAATCATTCTCCGTGTACGGAAGGTGATCCATGGGCATGTGTCGTCTCTTCAGTTACCTTGTGAAATAATAAGAAATTAACTAGACCATCGGCACCAAGTTTTCAAATAGTACGTCAAAATGTCATGACGTTGTTCCCTGCATCATCTACACCGAATTTATTGTAATTCTACCAAGTTGATACCGAGGAAAGAGTTTTTTTCCGATCTTTTAATTACTCTTGAAACCAAAGTCAGCATTCATGGCCTGGACGCTGGGCTGTGACGGCTGCTGTCGCTCCAAAAATCGAGCAGAGGTCGACCTGGGTGCCGGCATTATTACCGAAGTCAGTAAATGCAAATAGCACTCATTATGTTAATGTGGTTAGTCGAGCATTTAGTGGCAGCCATTAATGGACTCCCGAAGAAAAAGAGCCTGGAATTTAAAGCACAGAATTGTTTGGAAAAATTCGACCTCGCTCCGTATGAACTCAATTGCGAGACTGGGGCTTCAATCCCTGCATGTCGGGTGGACACTTCGCACGTTGTGAGGACGCGCAGGTCTGATGTTCCGCAATGATGATGGGTGAGGGCGACTTGTGCTTAGAGAGTCGCCAGGTTTTCTTCGATGATAATGTGTGAGGACGACTTGTGCTTAAAGAGTCGCCAGGTTTTCTTCAATGATAATGTGTGAGGACGACTTGTGCTTAAAGAGTCGCCAGGCTTTCTTTCAGACGAAGGGTCATTCAGTTGAGACATCTCGCGTCTCCGTTTTGCTTTTAATAACAAAAGGCTTTCTAATTTTTAACAAGTTTTTAGAAATACATGAAATTAATTATTACTTAGCTCTGCCAATCACATCCATTCACTTCCATTCCTCGCGTATTTTTACGCTCTGCTCATTTCATACGTGAACAGAATTTGAGGGAAACATGATGAAAACTCGATGAAAACTCGATGAAAACTCAATGAAAACTCAATGAAAACTCAATGAAAACTCGATGAAAACTCGATGAGCTCGTAACTCTTCTTTCTCACATACATCTTCAGTGAAACATGTTCAGTGAAATTGGTCTCGCATGCATTTTCAGTGAAACAATCACGTGAAAACTGAGTATGCAGCCTCGAGTTCCTTTTCATTGTCCAACTTCTGGTCCCTGTAAAATTTATTTTTATTTTTTGACCATCTTTTTTTTTATCAAACGTGAATTTTCATATTTCGGTACTGAGAGCAGTATCTTTAGGCCTGTGTTTTAGAGCCCTGCTGATTGCCTGAATTTCACCTGAAAAACTTTACTGAAAGGCTTCCGGTACGATTCTGATGAATTACGGTTCGGAAAAAGTTACCCTCAATAAACTATATAATTTTTTCGTTGCCTTTAGGTTATCGCAGATACCATCTGACGTCACGCGAGAAGTGTAGTTTATATCTAATATTTGTGCGTAACATGTTTCGATAGTTCATAAGGACGAAAACAATATAATCTCGTCTAATTCGGAAAATTTCGCTATTCTGAGAAGCGTGATACACAATCCACATCGAAGAGCTCGTTTGTGCCTGGGTAGTGGTGGAAAACATTCGAAGGGAATTACTCTAAGTAAAAGCTCTCAATATTCTTTTTTCATTCGCAATTTACCTGAATTTTCTATTTTTTGTAGTTTCTGTGTAATGTTTCAAATGATGAAGTGTCTTTTGGACCGCCGTATAATATTCTAAAATGAATTCAACTGTAAGTTTAGCTAAAGAATTTTAAATTTCCCTAAAATATTTTGGTGTCAAAACTTACTGTAGATACAAACACGTCTCCAATAAAATGCTCAACTACGCACTATTTTGGCAAATTTTCCCATTACACCATAAAATAAAATGTTCTTATATATGTACCAAAATATCGCTAGGCTGATCAGTCATTTGCGACATGAAAGAACGGCATGCTATGAATGCTTGAGACTGCGTCTTTTTCTTGATGAGCAAGAGAAGGTCGGTGGAAGACCACTCGTACGTGCCCAGACGCTTTTCATTACGAGACCTCCAGCGCGCACGGCGGGACGATCACGAAGTGGTGAAGAGCGCGGCACATCAAAGGCAGCCAAAAAATTCGAGCAGCTTTACGACCGCGCCGAACGTCCGGTAGGAATACCAAAGGCGGATCAGGAGCTCTTAGCGTTCCGGATTTCTCGTGATTGTAGGTCTGGGCGTTCTTAAGATTACGCGGCTTCTGCAGACTTAGCTTTGTTAAGCCACTGGCGCATCCCAATCAATTAAATGCACCAGCAATGATTGCAAGAGCCTCCGCACTCAGAGTCTTCGCAAAAGATACAAATAACAAGCCGGGAAGGTATGCAAATATATTAATAATGAGGGGACGCGGGATTAGGCTTAGTCGACCTGACTATTTTCCCAATTGCAGCCCTCTCGATCTTGGCTCTCGGCTCATCGTGTAGTGTCCCACTATAATCTTTGAGGCAGAAGACGTTTCAAGAGCAATGATTGAGACTGAGGCTTCGAGGACTTATATTTATTTGATGACTATCGGTTTTTTACAAAATGTTTTTTTTGTTTACTGGTGTACTGACGAGTTAAAAAAATGCCACAAACTATTACTTCCATTTTGAGATAAAAATGGCCATACATGAAGTTTGCCAACCGTTACATTTTAGCATTATTATGTTAAATTTTTATTAAAGTACGAGTTCACGATACATTAAAATTTTCGTCTCCGTGGCAAACAGAAAAGAGAAAATAATTCTTTTACCCGAGACTCGTTGACTTCATCCATACACCCTTCTTCAGACCATGGGCTTCAAAAGTGCGTCTTGCTCCGTACCGTTCATGTCAACCATATGGTATAAGTATCACATCGATGTCAATGATTAATGGATTAGTCGGGGCTTTGTAATGTCAATTTTTTAACCGGGATTTTTCATATTTCTTTACAGTTCATTGGAGTCCAGAAGCCATAAAATGCGTCATTATTCATGTCCCAGTGTGCACGCCCGACAAAAGGGGCGGGATTTGCCATAGTTTATTCTTAAAATGAATGAATTTATTCAGTGCGAATGCACCTCACCGTGTCCTTAGAAGTCAACTCCTTACAAATAATGTTAACAAATATACTGCCTTGTCGCATTCTTTCATATAAGCTTTGAAAACAACCATTCGTACATGAACTATGTAAATAAAAATACTGCATGTCGTATTCTTTTAAATAAGAATTTAACTTCATTTAGATTACATTAATTTACGGTACGATATTCAGAATCTTATCTACGATACTGACGCATATCAGCGCCTCTTGCGGTATCGTTCCCTATAATGGCACGTCAAAGGTGTTGGACAAAAGTTATTATATATATATACAAGACATGGTTACCCTACCATTTATATACAGATGCACAACGGCTATTATTATAATAGCGGGAGTGAACTTGAAAAAAGTGCAGTTGTTAAATGCAGGCAGCCCATTGAGAATAAGGAGACTTTCCATTCGTACTGGGAGAGCCGTTAATCATGATCATTTTTTCGTCATATTTCACTGGCAAGAACCCATTACCTTCGTTGCCTAATCGGAGATTTGTGTAATAAATGATTAAAACATTCGAAGTTATATGCGTAAATGAGTGTAGTGTCACATAATAGGATTACTACGCTAAGATGGGGCCATCAAATATCTACAAAATATCGTTCAGTTATCTATTCTAATAGATATTGTAAAGGAAATACGTCAATGCTGTTCGATGTAAACACTGAAAACCAACTACGATTCAACGATGATCGATTCCATGGGAGTAACACCTATTCTCCCAGCGCTGTGTCTACACATGCTCGATATCGCACGCTCTTTTATATGTCGGGTGCCAAACCGTAAGAATCTCCCCGCTCGTTTTTGTGCACTCTTTGTTTTGGGTTGTTCAGAAAAGCCACAGCGTTGCGAGTCCCATCGACGACTGAGATGTTGGCAGCAGGGTCCGCTGCCTCGACCGAGCGTACTATCCCTCAAATCAGAAAACAACTGAGTCCAAAATCTAATTCTCTTCTTCTCTCTGGTCGATGTTTGAGTCCTTCTTTGTCCAGAATTCTTTCGTGAGCCAGAAAAACCCGGGCTCTGGCTAACGGAAAATGATTGGCGAAGTATTTTTGACAAGCTCCCAGTGCTCATCTTTTTCTTGTGACTCGTTCCGACTAAGAGTAAAAAGTGAACAGGTTTTCTCTTCCGATTCTGCTGGAGTGTTCGACTCGAAAATATTACATGAAAATGACGAGTAATAGAATTATTGCCTCTGAAAGCCTGCGCAGGTTCTGCCTTATTCGTCTTGCATTCAGGGCTCTGACGGATCAAGAAATACGTATTGAGGGTCGCTTTTTTTCGCGCGCCCACCTGATAAAATACGCTACAAGTAGCCGGTGCTGGACGAGTATTGCACGTCTGTTGTTTCTACGCCCTCCGTTTTTTCTCGGTCGAGGCTTAACACGAGAGACAACATTTATGCTCTCCTCGAGCTTACCTTATTCAGTTTACCCGAGACTGACGTGGCACATCTGTCGAACAAAAGAATAATTTTCGACAGAAAGGTTATTTTTGGTCGAGTTAGACGAGGAGCTTTTTGAATATTAATCCTGAATCTGACTGTTTTC
This sequence comes from Orchestia grillus, assembly GCA_014899125.1. NCBI lineage: Eukaryota > Metazoa > Arthropoda > Malacostraca > Amphipoda > Talitridae > Orchestia > Orchestia grillus. The sequence goes on along the minus strand of VOMN01139750.1, from coordinate 6,986 downwards.
AAGCGTGGTTACCCTATAACAAGAATATATCCAGGCTAAAAATATTGAAAGTTTCAATGATGAATAGTGCAATGGCTTTTAAAAGGTATTTTACAGATACAAGGTCCTGAATTTTTTATTTGAGTTATTTAGTGTAACTAGTTAAATTTTGCCAAAGGTTTATTCCATCTTTAATAAGACAGCTACTTCGCTTACTTTACTCACTTTGCTTACTTTTCTTACTTTGCTTCCTTTGCTTTGTTGCTGTAGAATTAAAAGCTGAACAAGTGCTGTTGATTTCTACTGGAAAATGTTAAAAATTTTGTCGTATAAATAAGATTTCCTGTCATTCATTTAAAATTCGCTACGAATTTTCAAAATGCCTTTGAATTCTCCATGGAAATTTTGAAATTCTATAAAGATATGAAGAAATTCCTTACCCTATGTTTCATTGCTCCGAATGTGCTAATATTCATCTTGCTGTCCGTGAAGTTGTTAAACCGAGAAACATTTGCCTGTCCGCCTGCTTAATTCTGGCCACCGAGAGTCATATGCCTGCCCGCCCGCTTAATTCTGGCCACCGAGAGTCATATGCCTGTCCGCCAGCTTAATTCTGGCCGCCGAGAGTCATATGCCTGTCCGCCAGCTTAATTCTGGCCGCCGAGAGTCATATGCCTGTCCGCCAGCTTAATTCTGGCCACCGAGAGTCATATGCCTGTCCGCCAGCTTAGTTAGCCCTGGTGGCCGTAATTAGCCGAGCGGAGGGTGCGCGGCAGACACTACCAGTATTTCTGTGATGGACAGCCTCATACCGAGAAAATTGCCGCAAAATTGACCGCCGATTTTCTGCGGGTGGCTATTGCTGCGTGGGGTTCAGCGTGGTGCACGAAAGCAGGAGAGTGGAGGAAAGAAGAAAGATTCTATAGCTATTTGAATTATACTGTAATGTTTGTTTATCGATATGATTACATTATGGACGCGAAAGCTGGCCTTTTTGCTATTGATATAGGGCTCCATATGTTTTGAATAGCTCGTTTCGAGAGATGAGGTAAATGACATCAGATTGCCTGGCTTTGCTAGCGAAAAGCATCACACTGGTTCATTTATAAACTACTCTCCATCTATTGAGAAATTGAATAATCACATTGCACTGTGCAACGAAATTCGCTTATGTAACCACAATATAAGACAAAAAGTTTTTGTCAATCGAAACTGACAGAAAATCCCAACGAATGATGAGTATTTGTTTTCTAGATTGCAGACTCCCCGCTGATGTCTTTACGTAAACGCCTCGCTGACGTCATCCGCTGAAACATTTGAAAGCAGAATTAGCTCACTCAATGTCACTTGGACCGACAATCGAACCTTCTCGATTGATGTCTGGAGAAGCTCTCTATTCTTCAACTGATCTTTCTCAAGATTATGGAGTCCACTCAGGGGCACATTTGCTGAGTGTCGTCGTAATTTACCCCACAGTGTTGTCAATGTCATAGAACCTTGCGATAGTAGACAGAATAATAACCAACCTCTGACAACACACTCTATGCTTGGCCTCCTTGATGGAGCCGAATCCATATCTCACGGAGTCAGAACGACTTGATGAGGTGTTGTCAGTGAGTCTCTAGAGACTTCTTGAATGAAGTCACTCACTCCAGTGTGCACCAAAGGCTCTTCCTCGCCATAGGGCAACTATTGTTCGCACTTTCTTCCAACCATCAGGCCACATAGGCTGCACAACTTTTCTCATTGGAAGAGAGCGAGGGGACCTATACTTAACTCGGTATAGATGCAGTATCGTCCGTGAAAATATCAAGGCAAATGTAGTTCTCAGTCAATTTAGATCAGTTTTCCAAATCACAGTTAACTGACATTCTCCATAGTTTTCTGTCTGGAAAATGCACATAAATTTGTTACCACTTCTGGAAATTATTAGGCTTTCATATTTTTCGCGCTATTCTTTCTCTAGGCGTAGTCAGTCAGTGATGGTATTGCGTCTTTTGTTAAGAAATATTTCAGTTGTTGGTCCTCAACTTCTGCAGGGCGAGGTGGGGGCTTTGCAGTTGGCAAACGTGAAGAGGCACATTAGAAATGCTAGGTGCAGTTGTTGGTCGAGTGCATCCACGTGGTAATTTCACCATGGGAATATTTGAAGATCAATTTTTATCACAAATGAGAAACTCAGAAGGCTCATAACAAAATCGTCACGAGGAAGCTACACAGCCGACCACTTCTGCCTAGTTGGCTCATTTTTAGGTATTTTGAATAAAGGCCACTTGTTTCCATCATTACAATTGCATATAAAGTTGCCACCACCACATTTGTTAGGCATATTGGTTGAATACACTCATACACACACCAAAGTATGAAAAAATTCTAAAATCCAACACAGAAACTGCAACATCACCTCAGTGTCCCTCCATTTTGAAGGCCAAATATTGCTTCTTGTCAACTTTAAAGGAATGAAAATCGTCCTTATGAGAGATCTAAGTCATGCCTCTTAATCGGCATAAGCTACTGCAATAACTGTTCATTGCTCATAAAATGCCATCAGTACTTGATGGCAACTTAAATAGAAAGCGCTAAAAACATGAAGCATTCAGAAAATCCAGAGCAGAGAAACAGTACCACTTAGGTGGCCCCCATTTTGAAAGCGAAACTTCGTTTGTTCGTTGTGAGCTTTAGAGAAATGAAAAAATCCGCGCTTGAGCGGTATAGCTTACAAATTGTTCTCAAGATAACCTGCGAAATCGCTGTCCAACGAGCATAAAATTACTCACGTTATTGATGGTAAAAAAATCATAAGCGACATGGAGCAAAAAACAGCGGCAACGAAAGCCTAATCGACACTGGCCTTAGTTGATTTGTCCCCATGCATGTCTTTTCTTTCAGTTGTCCTTGCTTAACAAGTACTTATTTGTCGTCATTTACGAAGTTGGAATTGAGGAATTTACGAAATGAGTTAACTTCTGCAAGAAATGATATTCATATAATCAAAAGTATCACTGACATGGTACGCGTACATATTTTATACGTAAAGATATTTTTTATGCAGATATTCCTTTTGAAGACACTTCGGATACCTCAGCTTTAGCTAAGGCTTCGGGACTTCTATCTTTCGTGTTCATTTTGGTTCTTTCCGTTGCCATGCCTTCTTTGTTGATTTCTTCTTTTCTTTCTCTTCCGTTATATTTCTTGTTTCTGTGTGCAGGAAATCCAGTTTGGGAACACACTGTGCATGGATTTCACGTTTTTTAAAGTCTACGCTAAATAGTTCTTTTTTTCTCTTTCTTTAGATCACAGCACTTATTAGTAGGAAACTTTAAACTAACTAATAATTTAATATAATCTCATGCAGCTATTCTACATCAATGTACTATGCGGAAAATTATGATTTGTTTTGCCCCAATTTGTTATCTTCAAATACATGAATATAAATAATCGGTTAGAAAAAATACAGAATTCAAAAGCCAATCCAAAGGAAAAAACACAAAATTACTCTCTTTAAGGGGAATTGTAGACATGAGCACAAGAATATTTTGTAATCAAGGAGGCACATGTAACACAGACTGGCTATTCTCCTTTTTTTCAAGTGTCAATCCGCATTGTGTTTTTAGTTTTTGCAATGTTAAATTTTTCTGTGCTGGAGAAATTTTCTTTCACGTTGTGTATCTCTCATTCCCGATTTTTTTCCATTTTTGCCATCAGCTGATAATGGGTGCAGCCCCGAATCGTTCTGAACATGATGTTTTTACTCGACTCTTCTTGCCCTCTTATTTATTATAAGATTGGTTATCTGAATAGACGATCGAGAGAACACAGAATAGGTCTATTTGCTAACTCTTATGAAATGAAAAGAACCAAGCCCTTTATTCCAGGTTTTTTTTTACATTACTCCTTAATGCTGAATACTGGCCCGGCAAATAATCACGATTATGAGTGACAACAAAATTTTTTGCGTTTAATTTCAAGAGTTTGGTCTTGCCCTTTGAGAGCTCGCACTGTAACGTGCATCGCTTGTGACGGGCCTCATAGTGAACGAAATTTCATGTGCCTTCCTTTCACGGGAGAAAAGCCAAACACTTGCGATTTCCAACCCTCGATCGGGGATTTTCTCCAACCGAAATAAAAAGAAATGTGTGCACGCGCCCCGACAGCACCGGGCGAGAGATCAAGTGGCCCATCAAGAAGTTGCTCGCTTGTTTTTACAGACGCCCCCATCTGACCTGAGAGAGGCCGCAGTCCCACGCCGTGCTCTTGTTTACCAGGGCATTCAAATGCACACGCAGGACCTCCTGCCTCCTCCTCCCACCAACGTGCACGATTCTCTCCGTCCGTACACGCAGGAGTTAAATGATGCAGCGCTTACTGCAGGGCTTTTGAAGTCACTTCAACAGCTTCTGGAAATTTCCTCAGTGTGAGGTTTTGCTTATCACTTGCTTTTATGAGAGGCTCCCACGGACTGCTGGAGTACTTCACCAGAATTGTTCAGTGGCGTCAAGAACCGTTGCATTTGACTCTTCAACTCATTCGCTGCCGAAACTGATATTAGTTTCGTTTTTCTATTCATTGTTATTGTTTCGAATAGTAAGCATTTTAATTGCAATTTTTCTAATAGTGGAAGACCTCGTAACCCATGCATAATCGGCAAAGACTCGCATGTTCGTCTGAAGCAAGATTTAATGGTAGTAATTAAACACAGCTGAGCTGACAGGAGCAAAATGACACATGATGCACATCTACGTCATGTGGCAGCAAACGTGTTAAACCGTGATTGTCTTAACGAATTTGTTATATTCAGAGCATGAAACTGAGTTCGACTTTCCAGTGTCCAGTGCAGTCGTTACAATTCAACGTTTCTGTGTAAATAAAAATGATTTCTTGACAATTTTTTTTAGTGCGAGTGCTCTATTGCTTTTTTCTAGCCCTTAAAATACTACCACCTGGCAGTTCTTCTATTCTTGTGTGCTCCTTGTAATTCGTAGAATCGCACATCTTCGCTTCATAGGAAGTATACCGAATATTCGGCGCAAGTATACTTCTTTCCGACTTTCTTTTAAATCGACGTCATCTTTTACTTCAGGCGAAGAGTTTCCTTGAGGAGTCTACATTCTTGGAGAACTGATCTCAATTATTTGGTTTACAGATGCTATACGAGGGCCAGACAAATCGTAGTTGGTAAGACAAATGGTCTAAAAGGATTATTTTTTCGAATCATTTTCTGATTTGCTTACGCAACCCGCTATTAGCTGTACACTTGTGTTTCGAATGTTCCGCAGATAAATCCGTCTTTGGGAATTGCTGGGGTTCATGACGCTGGTCAAACAAAACCTTTTTATACAAACGATTTTTTGTCCCAACCTTATAAAGTATTCGAGTTTCATTAGCTGAGATGTCGCAGCACGTGGGGATAGTTTACCTAATATCACTTTGCTTCAGAAAACTCTGTAATGGCGTCGTCAGATTTAGAAGTCGTCACTTTTAAAGGAGTCGTTACCCCTGGGCGACTAGGGCTCCAAAGTTAACTCTAGGAGGCGAAGGCCCGCAATTTAGCCCTTGTTTACCTGCGTTTAGTTCACCTCAGGTTCGGTCACATGGGCTATTAAAATAATTACGGTGGGCCCCTCCAAATTAGAGGCAGGACCTTTGCGTGTCCCAGGCGGCCTAGACGAGATGCGACTTCTCGGTCCTAACGAAATTTTCAACAACAACAACTTGCTTGCGGCCGTCGTCGCGTGCACGCCTCTCGCAGAGCTCAGCTCGTGGCCGTGTCTGGGAATACAGCGGGACTTTGCACTTTGTGAATTGTAATGCCTGAAAAAAGTCTGACGGGAGCCTAATGCTCCAATACTGAACAAACAAATCAAACAGAATGAAGGTGCGTCTAATTAATCGTGCCGTAATTTCGCCGAAATTTGTGCAGCACGAGAAAATAGTACGAAATAAAGGGGCGTGCGAGTACTGAGGTCTGACTGGACGCTAATCCGCTCACGGTAGCGTTGCGTGAGATCATGCATGTGCACTTGGAGAAAATGAGTTTTTTTACGAACGAAGTTGTGAGAGTAAATAGGGATACGGGACAAGTGACAACTTGTACTTGTGCATACATATATGGTGTCTGTCTCGGAAAGTGCTGGCTTGCTGACATTCGCAATGAGAGGATATTCGTGATGAATCGTGATCGTGCGCAATATATGAATTATTGTGAATTCTCTTGCATCATCTTTCTTGGCTGCAGGATCTTCATTTATGCACTTCGGAAAAGAGGTTTTTCAGTGAATGTGAGGAATATATCAAGAAGCTATTTTTTGTGAAAGACAAAATCTTCTGATCGTACCCATGCTTTCTTCAGCGGTGCAATTTAAAATTCACTCGCTGTGCTCAACCACATTTGCAGACGCAGCTTCGCATACTACCGACACTTATTCCATGCTTACGACGTGGGACTCGTGTTGAAGGAATCTCAGGAACAAGCCACTTGCCTCATCCCTGTCCCCATATTCTATCCCATGTCCTCGTGGCCTGAACTGTACACTTGACTGCAGCGCTACACAATTTCCCCGCAAGAAATAATTGAACAAAACTGCTTGCGGATGTCTGGCGTGTTGACCGCAGCCAGTGTGCGTGTGTGGCTGCGACTCTTTCTCACGATCTCCTGACGCTGACGACCCTCACTTCAGGAGGAGGACACCGCTGAATTTTGAGCTCAAAACACACGAGTGTTGGTTAGACATTCCTGAGTGTAAGGCCCACGGTCTGTATTACATTTAAATACTTGTGAACAACTCCGAGCACCCCTGTCCCAGGCTGCATTGATGATCCCCCTTTTTCGGAGTATCGTATTTAGTCTTCCTTCCCCATGGGAAACACAAAACCGAAGGTCCCCGGCCCGTGACTTAGTGACTAGTGAGCAAGGACGCTGCCACCTGTGCTACGGAGTCACGTGCTGTGTTCCCTACCAATGGCCGACTTTCCCCGGCGGTCAGAGATGGCATTTCAAAAGTACGAGG